>JAFEMH010005187.1:0-173833 GCA_022495995.1 Adenophora triphylla var. japonica | reverse complement strand
GTAATTGACAAAATTAGGACTTAAACAAATAATGTACTAACTTTGCCACTATTTTACTATTGTCCCTCATTTTAATTTTGTGACCAAGACTTAAATAAGAAGTGGACCGTACTATAGAATAATGAAATGCACATGCAAAGTTCCATCTGTGAAGGTGTATTTAATGTTATATGGTCCCTATTTGGGAAACTCAATGGCTAGATTGCCTACCAAATGGAATCATCTTAAAATTCCGCTTTGGATTAGTTGATCTATGCATATTTTTTAGTAGTATCTTTTAAATGTACATAATTATTGATTATGACTAGAAATCTGTAATAATATTAGATTAATTTGATGATATATTTTTGTTGAAATAAGTGTATTCAAAATTATATTTTCTTACATTATTAATTGTTTTTACAAATTTTTTTTTTCCTTTTCTTCATTAACTTTCTTCAAAGCTAAGTGGTTTTTTTTTGAGTTAAAAAGCGTTAGGCGGATCTTGGCAGTGTGGCTTTGTGCATTCTTAGCAGACAGTGGGAGCTCAGGTGAAACTCCTGGGTTTTACAAGGTCAGAGCTGATCTACGCCACAGTGGCACCAGGCAAGTATTCTAAGCCTGTGTACTTTTCAAATATTGATTTTTTTCTAAATAATAGTGTGTAGATTCAAAAAAAAAACTTAAGCTATTTTCTATCCAAATTTTGGTTTTGAGTTTTTATTGATAATTTATTTGTTAATTAAAAGGAAATTTTATGCATGATAATAGAACATGATAATAAATTATGGAAAAGAATTAGTGGGCATTATGAAACTTTTTTATAACTTATGAGACATTCTCCCTAATTAAAACTCAAAAAAAAAAAAAAAAAATTGAGATTTTAGTCTGCCATTACTTTTGAACCATCTTTGTAAAGTGTAATCTATAGTGTATAAATTACATCATTGGATGAACAAGATCTTAAATTCGCCAGAATTTTTCATTTTATCTTACATTAATTTTGTCTCCTTTTCCATTTTACTTTCTTAAAAAAATTAAATTAAAAAAAAAAAAGCACGCGAATTCTTTACTACTAGTACATGTATAAGTTTGAATGAGTAGTGATTCATTGAACCTCTCTCATATAGTCATATATTCTGCTTTATCGTTGCATCGTGTCAGTAGTCACACATTAATTTTTTGATTACATAACTCTCATAAGAGGAAAAGCTACAGACATGCGTTTATTTTATTTCGCCTAGTCACTGTAACGGAGAAACGATTATAATATAAAATGAGCAGTCCCCTTAAAATCCTCATTAATGTTATATGGTCCCAATTTGAAAAAATCGATGAATGGCTAGATTCATTGCCTACCAAATGGGATGATCCTCAATAATATAGATCCATTTGTAACTTATATTTATCGTACTATATGAAATGAAGATGATGTTTCTGACTTACAAAGATGTAGAAATCTTGTAGGTCCCTTTCTCAATTTAATTCTTGTAACGAAAAGGTCCCACACTCCTACTATTAGACTACTTGAGCTTGGATGGATTTTTTCGATCTGCAATTTTGTTAGAAGAACGATATAACATTTATTGCAATGTTCGAAATTGTTAAGAAAAACAAAAGTGTTCGGCTTCCTTCGTCCTATTTGAAATAAAAATTTTGAGTTGGGTAACAATTAAAAAACAAAATGTTAGTTAATTAGATATCGTGAGTATGAATAATGGGATATGAGAAAAAGTGGAGTAAAAATAATGATTAAAAAATTATTATGAGTGTGAAAATGAGTATTATTAAATAAAATATTTCAATTTTGAGTTTTTTATTTAGAATGAAACATCCAAAATAACAAATTATCTTAATTTGAGCGAGACGGATAGAGTAATTCTTGGGATGAGTCCATGCTTTATTTCATTCTTTATCACTGTTCTCGTCCAATGTTAACCCCAATAATAATAATAATAAATCCTTACATCACTAATTGTATATGGTATGAAGGTGAAATTAGAATATAATTTTTCAAAGAGGTTCATGATTACTTATAAAATAAAATACTCCATCCGTCCCACTAACATTGATACCAAATTTTTTGAAAGACGGGGATTAAGAGAAAAGTAAGTAAGAGAAAAAGTGAAAGAAAATGTCATGTGAGTATGTAAGAATTAAATAGGAGAGAGAATGAGTGGGAGGAATAGTTAGGAGAGAGAATGTTGTGAGTGTAAAAGTGAAATAGGAGAGAGAATGAGTGGGGTAAATAGTAAAGATTCCTTTGCCATTTTGGGCAGTATCAGTTTTGGTGGGACGAACCAAAAAGGAAATAAGTATCAGTTTTAGTGGGACGGAGGGAGTATATGTTAGGAAAATTATATCGAAAATCTAAAAAAAAAAAAAATTAAAGAATTAACTGAAAATAAATAAAATCCAAAATAAATAAATAAAATTGGAATGCAAAAAGTCCAGGCTTGTGTTGGACACAATCTCCGTAAGAAGTATTGTCCCGCATTGGTTCTAACGGTTACTGACAATTTTCTCGTAAAATGCAACGACTTTAAATGTCGTTAATAGGAGCATTACAAATTAACGACTTCGACGAACAAATCTGAATGTTTGAAACTTTTGTATTTGAAAAGAATTTATGCTTCAATATGATTTGTCTCTCTCTAATTTACTATTGAATGATTGATGACTAAATAAATGGAAATGTCAAACCTGGGGGTCCTTTTATAATTTTTCAAGAGTTGTGTTGTCTTTTAGAAAATATACACAATTCAGATCGGTCATCGGATCACAGCTGATCGATGAACCTGATTCAGCGAACCGGCCCAGATCCGGTGTGAACAGGTGAATCACCCTAACCGCTCCAACTGCCACCAGATTGAGCGGAGCGACCCACGCCAATTCGAGGAGTCGCGGATCCTCCATCTGACCGACCCATGTCAGTTCGAGAAGGCACACCCGCCCAACACACACCTGTTCGACCCATCGTACCTATTCGGTTCAATCCTCGCCAAGCCTATGTGTCTATTCGGTCCAATACACAGCCTGTCCCACCTGGACAGTCTAGACCGAAATAATGACACGCCTGAACCGAGCCGGCACCTCATCCAAACCAATGCAACCTCGAACCGCCCACATGCATCCGAGCTAGTTGAGCCACGAACCTTGATTGAATTTCTCAAAAGTTTAAGTCTCCACTACGGCTCACAGTGGCCAGATGCCGAACGTGCAAAGTGTGCCTATAAATCGCCCAATAAGCCATTTGTGCGGGCGCGGGATCGAATGGTGCTTCGCACCATTCTCGTGGTTCAAATTTAAGCTAGTCTAAATTTAGCACAATTGGGTCACTATATGTGATGGTTGGCACAATGAATCAATAGGTTGAATGGTAAGAAAAATAACACTTGACTTGAATGTTATCTACTTAAAGTTGATGAGTTTAAAAATTCTACTACTTTGTGTTTCTAGTTAATGTGGACATAATTTTTCACATTTACAAAACCTTTCATAAATTCATTTTCAATTGCATACTTTGAGAATTAATTTCTCATTCATCACAATTTGATTTTTTGAGAAAATAAATACATTATATTAATATATTTCAAATATAAATTACAAATATGCAATTTATTTTTATTTATATAAAATGAAATTATATTTATCAAATATTAGTTAAACCCAATATTTGAAACCAAATTTCAACAAAATATACTTATCATAAATAAATTTAGCCAAAAAAGGGTCCGAATCATAAATTTTGGCTAAAAGGGTCAGAATTGATATCATAATACTCCCTCGTTTCAATTTTTACTGATCACTTTCATTTTTAATAGTCAATATAATGAATTTTGAACAAAAAATAATATTAATCTAATTATCATAATGAAATTTAAAAGACTGCAATTGATAAATAACTTTATAAAATATCAAAAACATTTTTAGAGCTTCATTGAAATATTAAGATTGACATTAATATTTAGTTAAAGTTTACTTATGTTGAAATAAATGAGACGGATGGAGTATAAATTATACCAAAAATCAAGCGGTCAAAAATGAAAATTTTAACATTTTTAAAAGTGAAGAGGTCAAAGTAACCATTTCCTAAAGGGCGACTTGGCCACTGGGTGTAATATGCAAAATGATATACTCCCTCAGTCCCTAAATGTTTGTTCCATTAACTTTTTAAATATTTTATGATTACATTACAAATTTTGAAAATTTAGTGATTTTGAAGCTTTAATTTTGAAAATGAGACTAACTTTTTGGGACAAAGAAAAAGGGAAATGAGACAAACATTTAGGGAAGGATTTAGGGAAGGAGGGAGTATGAAATTTGGTTGGGTGTAATATGCAAAATGATATACTCCCTCCGTCCCAATAAAAACTTCATCAATTACTCAAAAGGACGTCCCGTTAGAAGTTTCACCTTTCCTAAAATGGCAAAAAATATTTACTATTCTACCCACTAATTCTCTCTCCTATTTCACTTTTATACTCACTAACACTTTTCAAATTTATTATTCTCTCCATTTATTCTCTCTCCTATTTTATTTTTACACTCACAACATTTTAACACTTACCTTTTTCCTTAATTTGCGTCGGTAGAAATGGTGAACTTGTTGGGTCAAAGGGAGTATGAAATTTGGTATTGATATCCAAACCTTCGAGAGAAAAGAGAAAGGGGTTTACTCTAACTCCGACTCCACGTCATCATATCACATCATATCAATGACTAAGATACGTCAAAGGCCCAAGGACACGCTTGTTTTTTTTTTTTTAATTTTTTTTTAGTTTTTTTTTTTTTTAAGCAAGAAATGGAAAAGGAACAAATGTATGAGAGCAAAATGGGAATTTCGCCGCTTAAAACTATTAATTCTACTGTAGCAAACACCACTCTAATTTATACTATAGATTTCAACTTTGCCTCCGACAACATAATCCGCCTAGAGAGAAACGAGTTCCATAAAAAATAGGGCTCCGTTTGTTTAGCTTAAAACGATTTTTGAAAAATGATTTTCTGCAAAAAAAAAAAAAAAATTCAAAAAATGAAAATATTTTCTAAAAAATGAGATAAACATGTTTTCTGCTGTTTGATAAGGAAAAGGTTTTCATGTGTTTAATAAAAATAATTTGCATGTTAAATTTATTTTTAATAACTCTCCACCCCACCCCACCCCACTCACCACCACCACCCTTTGCCCCCCGACCCCACCTCCCGTTGGGTAAAAAACAAATCATTTTAAAAATAAATTTAAAATGATTAATTATTTTTTTTACTCTAGGGGGATGGGTGGGGTGGCAGGGGTGGTGAGTGGAGTGGGATGGATTGGAGAGTTGTTAAAAATAAATTTAAAATGGTTAATTTTTTTTTTTACTCGGCACGGGGTTTAGGGGGGTGGGGGATGGTGAGTGAAGGGGGAGGAGTTGTTAAAAATAAATTTAAAATGATTATTTTTTTTCGACCTTTGGGTGGGGGGGATGCAGGTGGAGGAGGTGGGGGTGGGGGTGGGGGTGGCGGGGTGGGGGAGGGGTGGCGGGGTGGTGGGGTGGGGGTTGGGTGGCGGGGGTGGTGAGGGAAGTGGGGTGGGGGTTGTTAAAAATAAATTTAAAATGATTTTTTTACTCGGGGTGGGGGTGGTGAGTGGAGTGGGTGAGGAGTTGTTAAAAATAAATTTAAAATGATTAATTTTTATTTTTTGACTCGATGGGAGGTGGGGGTGGGGTTGGGGTTGGGTGGCAGGGGGTGGTGAGTGGAGTGGGAGAAGAGTTGTTAAAAATAAATTTAAAATGATTAACTTTTTTACCTCGGCCAGGAGGAGGGAGGGTTTGGGGGGTGGGGGTGAGGGGGGGAGGGAGAATTCAGAAATCTAACTTTAATATAAATAATTTTTTTATGAGGGATTGGGATAGGGGTGGTTGATGTGGGGGTGTATGAAAAGTTAGGTGTGTGCATGTGAAGGTGTTAACATTTTTTGAAAAATGTTTTACTTAAAAATTCGTAAATCGTTTTACTAAGAAAAGTGGGAAAAATATTTTATGGAAAACATTTTCTCCATTTTTCGGTGTTTGCTTCCATTTTTCGGTGCTTAGCAAACACCGAAAAATGGGTAAAATGTTTTACGAAAAACATTTTCCCCGAAATAAACGGAGCCTAAACAAACGACTTAAGGAAAATGATTTTTCGTAAAATGTTTTTCGAAAAATGAAAATATTTTTCGAAAAATGACATAAACATGTTTTCGACTGTTTGTTAAGCAAAATATTTTCCGTAAAATATTTTCATATGTTTAATAAAAATATTTTTCGATAAAAACACAATTTGAGATAAGTTGAAAAAGATAGGGTAATGGAGGTGGGGATTAATAGGGGTGAGCGGGTGGGTGTGGGGTGGGGTAGGGTAGGGTGATGGGGAAAATGTAAATAGTAAGATGATAGTAAGCTAGCGTGGTGATAAGATAGGGTGTGGAGGTGGGGTATGTGTGGGGTAGGGTGGGTAGCCAAGAGTAGGGGAGTGGGGTTGGGTGGGGGAGTTGTTAAAAAATAAATTAATTTAATTATGTTAAAAAAAATTGACCATGGGAGGGGGGTTGGTGGGTGGGTGGGTGGGTGGGTGGGTGGTGGTGAGGATTGTTAAAAACTAATTTCAATATGAATAAAAATAAATTGATTGAGAGTGGGGAATTGTTAAAATATACTCCTCCGTCCCAAAAATGAAAGATCGATAAATTTGTCCTATAGAAATAAGAAATGTGATGTAGGAAGAGAAAAAGTTTAAATGTTGTGAGTATGAAAAATTAAATAGGAGAGAGAATGAGTGGGAGGTGATGTAAGAAAGAGAATGTTGTGAGTGTAAAAGTAAAGTAGGAGAGAGAATGAGTGGAGAGAATAGTGATTTAAGGTTTCTTTTTTGGGAAAGTGGCTTTTTAAATGGGACGCCCAAAAAGGAAATAAGTGGCTCTTTCGTTGGGACGGAGGGAGTAATTTTATAATGAATAAAAAAAATATTTTTTGATCTTGACGTGGTGATGGTGGTTGTTGGAGTGGGAAGTTGTTAAAAATAAATTTAAAATGATTAAAAAGAATTTACCCAGACGGTGGTGGTGGTGGTGGTGGTGAGGGGAGTGGGGGGAGAATATTAAAAAATAATTTTAATATAAATATTTTTTTTATAAGAGAATAGAGTAGGGGGTGGTTGAAGTGGGGTGGGTAAAGTGTGAGGGGGTGTGCATGGAAATTAGGTGTGTGTGTAAGAAGGTGTTATCATTTTTAGGAAATGTTTTAATAGAAAAAATATGTAAGTCATTTTATTTAGAAAAGTGAGGAAAATATTATACGAAAAATATTTTCTCTATTTTTTCGATGCTTACGAAACACCAAAAATTGAAGATTTACGAAAAACGTTTTTCCTCGAACAAACGACACGGTGCCTAATCTTGCTTTACATCCTACTCGTGGAAGAGGTCCTACTTTGTATGCCAATAGTTTCGATCTCGTAATTTTAGATCGGGCAAAGCCGTGAACACCTTGAGAGAAGGAACAAAAAAGATATTGAGGAAATGATAAAAGAGCACAAAATTCAGGCTTTCGACCGGCATGATGCCCATGATATTTTAGGCCCAGCCTGCCCATTAAGCCTGTGGGTTGGCCCAGGTCTTAAACTTGTGTTAGACTTTAAATTTGACCCTGACTCAACCGATCTAGCCTTGTGGTGGTCGCGAGCCCTATGGGCTATAAGTGCTGACTTAAAAAACAACCTTATATTTGCTGGTGATTCTAACAAAAAAAAAGTCCAAAAAGTGTTTATAAAATTTAAAAAAAAATAAAAAAAATACTGATCAGATAATTGAGACTATATAATCCCATTTTGTTCGGAATTAGAATTTCTAATCTTCGTTGAGAGTCGTTGTCTTTCACTGTGTTGAGAGTCTTTGCGATGATGTTTGAATTTATTCTTGTTGCAATATTTGAGATGCTTGGTTGTACACTTATTGTCGACTCAAATGATCTAATTTTTTATGTTATGGAAGCTAAATATTTTACGTGGATGTTCATAGTGACAGATTTTGGCAGTGTTCATGTTATTAATGGAAAGATATTTGAGTCGTGCTTTTGGAGAAACGCGTTTTTTCAGTAACTTATTATGGAGAAACGCTGTTTTGGATATTCAGAAGAACTTTGGAATGGATATCCGTAAAAAAGATTTAAGGCCAAGGCTAGGGTTGTACAAAAAATCCGAGAACCGGACCGGACTCAAGAAAAACCATTGGACCGGTAAAAACCGGGACCGAAAAAATAGTATTAGTCTGACCCTGATTCCAAATTTTTATGAAACTGATTATTTGGTTGGTCCCGATTTTGAAAAAAAATACGCGGTCCTCGGGACCGAAACCGGACCGAACCAAATATATATATATATATATATATATATATATATATATATATATATATATATATATATATATATATATGTATATATATATGTATATATATATGTGTATATATATGTGTATATATATGTGTATATATATGTGTATATATATGTGTATATATATAATATATATATGTGTATACATATGTATATATATATGTATATATACATATATATATACATATGTATACATATGTATATATATATGTATATATACTACCTCCGTCCCGCTAATATTAGCACACTTTTCTTTTTGGGCGTCCCGCTAATATCCGCACACTCCCAAAAAGGAAATTTTATATTAATAAAATATTCACCCAACCCCACTCATTCTCTCTCCTACATTATTTTAATAATTCAACACCATTATAATTTATTACACCCTCCACTCATTCTCTCTCCACTCATTCGTTTTTACACTCACAACATTTTATTAAAATATCATATTCCTTAATTCCCGCGCGGCAACAAGGTTTGTGCTAATACTAATGGGAAGGAGGGAGTATATATATACATATGTATACATATATATATACATATATATACATATGTATACATATATACGTATGCATATGTATACATATATATACATACATATACATACATATGTATACATATGTATACATATATATATATATGTATACATATATATACATACATATACATACATATGTATACGGATATATATATACATATATATATATATATGTATACATATATATATATATGTATATATATATATACATATATATATACATATATATATATATACATATATATATACTTCCTCCGTCTCACCTCACTTGACACTCTTGAGGTTGAGGTGGGCACGGGAATTAAGAAAAAAGAATAAAATAAAAAAAATGTGTGGTAGAAAATGAAGAGAGAGAATGAGTGGGGTAAATAGTAGTGTTGGTTGAATAAATTGAGTGGTGAAAAATGAAGAGAGAGAATGAGTGGTGGGGTAGAGTGAATATAAAATTATAAAAAGTAGGCTATTTTGGGAAGTGTCAAGTGAGCTGGGACGGCCCAAAATGGAAATAAGTGTCAAGTGAGGTGGGACGGAGAGAGTATATATTAATTAACTTCTTTTACCTTTTAGGCATTAAGCCCAAATCCAATACGGCAATACACAAACACATTTGACATTACCCAGGCCATTACCCACTACCTAGTACCTACCCACCCGTCTCTCCACTCAGCAAAACCAAAACCAAAACCCTAATCCTATCTCAAATGTCTTTCAACAATTTGATTTTTAAATATACTTGTGAAATTGTCACGGCTTGAATCACAAGTGATATCCAAGGTGATAACAGCACCAACGATAGCACTTGGGATGACACACACACACACTTCGAAAATAAAACAATTTTGTAAAAAAGTTTGCAGCGGAATAAAACACCAAAATTGTTTTTCTCAAGTTATATAAATATAACTTGAGAGTGCCTCTTAGGCAAGACTTTATAATCACTATAAATGAATTTACAAAGCCGAAAGTTCCCTATAGCTATATCTATTTTAAGCTCTATGGAACAAGAGATAAAGAACGGAATCCTATCCTAGCCTTCACACACCTTGATACCAAAGTAATCAAGTGCGAAATTACAAGGGAGAAAGGATTAAAAAGAACCAAACAAAGAACTCTATCTCTAAGCTTTTCGAAGGTGTGAATGTGATGAAAATTGGCATGTCTTCAAATAAACCTTCCAAGCTTATTTATAGTCTTCAATTACTTGAAGGCTACTTCAATAACAGCCTTGGGGCTGGTCTTGCACGTGGAGGAAGTGTAGGGAGAGTGGGTGAATTTGTTTCCACAATTCTAGCTCCCACTTCCTATTTTGTAGCAACCGAGTTGTTTAATCCTCAAGCCATGCTTCCACGCCTTGTACTCCCTTGCTTTATCAACCTTGTACTCAGTCTATAACTCAGCAACAACTCTTGACCAAGTCTCCATACGTGTTTGTGTTGTTTGCCAAAGTTACGAATTAATACATAAAATGTATTAATTCATTTCTTCCAATTTCCACACGTGTCTAGCTCTTTCTTTGATGCTATTGCACCCTGAAATATAACCATAAATCATAGACTATACAGACCATATTAGCACGTTAGTTCATTAAATAATAAACAAGAAATATACAACTATATAATTTTCAGTCCAGGAAATCATCTGCGATATCACCTGGACTTTTGGGAAATCATCTGCGATATCACCTGCAGATTACACTAACAATCTCCCCCTTAGTTGGATATTTCTTTCCAAACTCAATGTGCTACTTTCCTGTAAGGTTAGTCTAGATACATATGTACAAGAGCATAGAACACAGTATAGTATCTCCACAAAAAATTAACTCCCCCTTAATCAAGGAGCTAATCACAACCAATGATTAATCATATAAAATTAATTTATTTCAAACTTAAATAAGTTTTCGAAATAAACTAAGTAACCATTAAAAATCATAATCATTGTAGCAAAATATCATCCAAAACTAGCAAAAAAACAACCTAGCAGATTAAGTTATTAACAAACCAACTAAAGTGTTTTAGCAAATATAAACAAAATAAAAGTAAATTGTTTAGAGAACCACCACCATCACCAAAATAAAAGAAATTATTTTTAGGACAACCACCAAATCAGTCACCCATATGATAGCGGCAACATCAACCTTCAGGTTTGTCAACCTTCAGGTTTAGCTTTCTTCTTCTTCAAACTCCTCTTCTTCTTCATCTTCCTCCTGATCTCCTTCCCTATCACTTTCACCATCACTTGGGCCAAAGATCGGTGGTAGCACTGCAGTAGCACCGGCTCCGAAGTTTAAGCCAGCTAGACAGATCCTCCCCTGTTTGGGAAGAAATTTCATCAATAAAAGCATACGTTACCTGCTTAAGCTTAGCCCATCCCTCAGCAAGTTCTCCTATTGCACTTGACTGTTTGTGCAGGAAGTTGAGAACTGTAGCCTTTGGGATTGATGGTCCAGAATTGCCCAAAAGATTTATCATGTTGTTCAGAATACTTGCAGCATCAGTTCCTGCAAAAGTATGAGGGACAACACCTGGAGAAGCACTTGGGGTATCACGTGAGATAGCACTGGGAGGAGCAGGGGTTGTTTCATCAGATTTGTTCCAAGGAAGATCTTTTGTATACCTTTTACCCTTTTTCAGTTGTTGATTAACGGTATAGTACTCAGGTTCAGTGGTAAAAACATCAGAGGCTTCAATGGGCAAGGATTGAAATATCAAAACTTTGAAGATTAGAGAAGGATAGGGGAAAATGCTAATGTTCACTTCCTTTTTTCTACCCCATGAAGCTAAGTGTTTAAACACTAATCTTCCAAAGTTAATCCTTAAATTTTTACCCAATCTATACAACACATTCGCATGCTCCAAAGTCACAATTGGTTCATTAGTTGTAGGAATCCAATTGAAGATGCACAGTTTGTGTAGTACAGAATAGAGAGAAGATAATCTAGAAGCATGAAGTTTCTCTTTCAAAGGCCAAGACTGCAGTTTGTTGTGAGTGAGCAATTTTACCATTTCATCTCTATTGACCCTAATGCTCTCATCATCTACATTAGGGAGGCCTAAAACTTTGTTAATTAGGGCTGGAGTAAAAGAATAGACTCTTCCCCTAACAAACACTTTTCCATATTTTGCAGACCCTTCATCATCCAAATGAGCATGCAAATTGGCAAAGAAATTGCGAATGACACTCTCAACAAACACAGATGCATGATTATTAGCATTAATAAAATTCCTCGTCCTTTAAAAACTGAACCACTCCTTCCTTTTCCAATCGACCCTCATCAATGTGCTTCTCTTTTAAAATTCTCTTACTCGGACTATTTAACCAAAGTTCCATATTTTCTTTCTTATAATATTCCGAGTAAGAAAAGGTTTTGGAAAAGCTTTATCCTCTTCGGTTTGAGTAACCTCATCACCGGAATTATCACTAGAGGAATGTTTAGGAACGAGAAGAGGGGACAAGTGTTACCTCGAGATGATATCCTCTTCTTGCTAGCACTTCGGTAGCACTCGCGCTTTGCCCTTGGCCTTCTTTTTCGATAATCGTAGAGGGTCTCCTCTTCATCACCATCTACCCAAGCATCAAATGAGTCCACAGTAAGGCTCCTTTTCCTTGTTTGCTTCAAAGTTCTCGTCACTCACATGGGGTGAGGACACATCAATAGAGCTTCGAGACTTCAACCGGATCAAGAGAGGTATTTGAAGTTGCCTTGGACCTGATTGATCTAATGCGGTTGGAAGACCTCCTTTTTGCGATTTGGGGAGACAGCTTGGCAGTTGGGGCTTTCCTCTTCCTTTTTGGCTCGACAGGGATGAGAGTCACTTTAGGAATGCCTTGATCAAACGAGGTAATGGGGCCAGAGGAAGGAACTATCGCCATTGTTGGTGGAGAAGAGCTTGGAGTGATCATTGGGGAAGTTTACATGGCCACACGAGATGCCACGGATGGAGCAATGCTAGGTGAGATGTCCATTTGGTCCGTGTGGGAAGGTTCGGTACTAGCTTTGGATGGAGATGCCATGGAGATATGAGGGAATTTTGGAACGAATTTTTTGACCTAGGTTGAGAAGGGAAGAAGACGCTGGAATGGGGGTTTAAAGAGGTAGAGGGAGTAACGGTTAGAGAGAGATAATAGGAGAGTTAGAGATAAATTAGGAATTTAAGAGAGAGAGACGATGAGGGAACAAAAAAATTAATTTGATTAGACACCCCATCCCATCTAAATTCCTAAAAACCCTCACCTTTAACCCTATCCACTCATTAACAATAAACCCTAACCACACAAAATTTTTAAAACCCCAACCAACTCAAGGATAAAACACGGTTACAAAATTAAAAAATAAAAGAATATATATTTATTTTTTTATTTTTTATTTTTTTTAAGTACAAACGTAAAAAACAAAAAAAAATAAGTAAACTAAATAATTTGTAAAATAAAAATAAGTTAAGAAAAAAAATATTTTGTAACTAAGCCCAACACATTATAAGCACAACTCAAAATAAATATGGGTTAGTAACAAAACTAAGATTACCTAAAATAAATGAAACTTGTTGAAGACGTTTTCAAAATCGTAAACTCTTTAATTGGAAAGACTTTCAGATTTTGAGAAATTAATCAACAATATTTCGAAAATAAGAAATTAAAAAACTAATATAGCACACACTAATGTGTTAAGGCAATGATGGTAACACGTAGGATAACACATATGATACAAAATCCCTTGATAAATATTTTTCAGTTTCAAACATTTGAGGCATAATAAGCTTAGCCTTTTTAAACACTTCAGGCATAACAAGCTGAGCATTTTTCATGCACTTTAGGCATTATATGCCTATATATATTTTTAAGTACATTGCTTGTTAAACACGTCTCAATACACTTCTTTAAACAAGAAAGCATCGTAGTAACGAGCTCCGTGCTTCAAGTTATATTTCAAGTGTAGAGACCAAGTGATCTATGCCTTTCAAGTAGGGTACACTGTAGTAGCGAACTCCATGTCCCTAATACTTAGCATACATCACCTCATACATTCTCATTGGCAAGAGTACATCGTTGCAGCGAACACCGTGCCCCGAGCTCGAGAGAATAGTATGGATAAATGCCTTTGCCTTTTATTTATCAAAAAGAAAATATTAGTGACTTTGTCACTTTAAGCATATGAAGGGGAATGATATCAGACGTGCTAACCTAAATAATAACCTACCATAACAAAAAGATCAGCATGTGCCACAGTTAGAACTAAGCAAACCAGATTTAAAAGAAAATAAAGCATTTTTTTTAAAAAAAATAAATAGTTAAAGAAAAAATACACTAATATACAAGTGTTACCCTGAGTGATAACATCACCTGGGGTAGCACAGACGGACAGACTCAGAGATTACAAAGACCAAGAGATCTTTTCAAACTAGAAAATCTCTCATGGTCTAAGGCCTTGGTAAAGATGTCAGCCAGTTGATACTTAGTATCAATATGATCAATGTTAATTAGGCCTTTATCTACCATATTTCTAAGAAAATGATGACGTATGTCTATGTGTTTAGTACGGGAATGTTGAACTGGGTTTTTTGAAATGTTGATAGCACTCAGGTTATCACAGTACATAGTCAAAGAATTACTCTCTAGGCCATAGTCATCTAACATATGTTTTAGCCAAATAAGTTGTGAACAACAACTACCAGCTGCAACATACTCAGACTCAGCTGTGAAGAGAGAAACACAATTTTGTTTACGACTATACCATGAAACTAATTGTTGCCCAAGTAAAAACACCCCCCACTAGTACTCTTCCTATCATCCATATCCCCCGCCCAATCCGAGTCACTAAAGCCAACCAAATTGGTATTAGTATCCTTACTAAACCAAATCCCTAATTCACTTGTTCCTGAAACATATTTAATTATCTTTTTGACAGAATTAAGATGAGAGACTTTAGGATTGGCTTGATAACGTGCACAAACACACACGCTGAACATGATATCAGGACAACTAGAAGTGAGATAGAGAAGGCTACCTATCATAGAACGATAAAGAGTAGGATCAACATCCTCACCTACTTGGTCTCTACCAAGCTTGAGAGAAGAACACATAGGGATTTTTGAACTTTTTGCTCCTTCCAACCCAAACCTTTTTACTAGGCTCTTTGCATACTTGCTTTGTGAAATGAATATTCCTTCATTTGATTGTTTCACCTGCAAGCCTAGAAAGAATATTAACTCTCCAATCATGCTCATTTCAAATGTTGATGTCATAGCCTCTACAAAATCTTTTAAACACGTTTGAGAGGTAGAGCCATAGACTATGTCATCAACATAGATTTGAACAATGACTATTTCTTTGTCATGCCTTAGGATAAATAAGGTCCTATCTGCTTCACCTCTTGTAAAACCATATTCAAGTAAGAAAGAGGTTAAGCGACCATACCATGCACGTGGAGCTTGTTTCAAGCCATATAAGGCTTTATCAAGTCTATATACATGGTTTGATAGATGAGGATCTTCAAATCCTTTTGGTTGTTCAACGAAAACTTCTTCTTTTAAATAACCATTTAAAAAGGCAGCTTTAACATCCATTTGAAACAAAGTAATTTTTAGAAAACAAGCTATAGCCAAGAGGAGTCTTATGGATTCTATATTCTAGCAACGGGAGCAAAGGTCTCATCAAAGTCAACACCTTCAATTTGGGTGTAACCTTGTGCTACGAGACGAGCTTTGTTCCTAACAATATTTTCTTGCTCATCTGATTTGTTTTTGAAAATCCATTTTGTACCAATAACATTTGTATTACTAGGACGTGGTACTAAACACCAAACTTCATTACGAGCAAATTGTTCAAGTTCCTCTTGCATGGCATGTATCCAAAAATTATCTTTTAAAGCTTCAGAAATATTTTTGGGTTCTAAAGAAGAGACAAAACAGGAATATTTTACCTTGTGGTATGTGGTGGACATGCACACATACCTTGCCATTTCACGGTCACTAAAGTGTCCTTTGTTCCTTGTTCGTACCCCTTCACTTGCTTCTCCAATAATTTGAGAGGAAGGATGGTCTCTTCTGATCCTAGCTGTGGATCCCTTCTCAAATCTTCATGCACATGAGCATCATCATCTGACTGTTCATCCTTTTCAGTTGCTGGATTGGTCTTGGGTGATACCGGAGATGCTATCCCTTCAGTGGCAACACTTGGGCCAGCACCTGAGGTATCACTTACTTGATTTTGATTCTCCAGTTCTTCCAGCAATATTAATGGAGATTCCTGTACTCAAGGTTCTAAAAAGCGCTAGGCGGATGCTAGGCGGCGGAGCCGGACCTAGCGCCTAGGCGGGGACTAGTCGGGATTAGTCGGGACCTAGACGGGGCTTAGAATTAGGCGTTGGAGAGGGGCCTAGCGCCTAGGCGAGGCCTAGGCGCCCTTAGGCGGGGTCTTTTAGAACACTGCCTGTACTCCATCACCTGTAACACTTGCTAAATCATCAAAAACAACGTTAATTGATTCCTGAATGGTTTTTAACCTAAGGTTATAAACCCTATATGCTCGACTGTCCTGAGCATACCCAAGAAATATAGCCTTATCACTTTTAGAGTCAAATTTAGCTAAGTAATCCCGATCATTTAGAACATAACACACACACCCAAATGTATGAAAATAATGAACCTTTGGTATCCTACCATTCAAAATTTCATAAGGTGTCATTCTAGTACCAGGTCTTAGAAAAACCCTATTGGCCGTGTGACAAGCTGTGTTTAAGGCCTCAGCCCAAAATCTTTTTGAAATTCTTTTTGAAAACAACATCACACGTGCCATCTCAAGTAAGGTCCTATTTTTCCTTTCAGCCACCCCATTTTGTTGAGGTATTTTAGGAGCAGAAAACTCATGTTTAATTCCTTTTAATTCACAAAAAGTAAAGAACAATGAATTATCAAACTCCGTTCCATGATCAGACCTTATTCGCATGATAAGAGAAGAAAACATGTTTTTGATTTTAGCATGTAAGACTTTAAACTTTTCAAAAGTTTCTGATTTTTCTTTCAAAAAATATACCCAAGTAAATCTAGAAAAATCATCAACTATTACAAAAGTATATTTCTTACCTCCTAAACTGTCTACCTCAACTGGACCCATTAAATCCATATGCATTAATTGAAAACGGTGCGTTGTCGAGAATACTCCTCATTATGTTGGGTAGCACTATGGGTAGCACGTGTTTGTTTACCCTTTAGACAATCTTCACATATGATTTTCGTACTTATGTCCAGACTAGGTATACCTCTTATAGCTTCAGCATTAATGAGTTTTACAATGTTACGAAAATGAACATGACCCAACTTTTGATGCCATAAGGTAGCATCATCAACCCTCACAGAATGACACACTTGTTTATCCTCAACAAGATAGCAGTTATTACTTGACCTAGTACCAGTCATAACACAGTTATTGGTACAATCAAAAACTTCACAAGTGTTTTTATTGAATTTTACTTCAAGGTTGTCATCACAAAGTTGGCTAATACTAATTAAATTAGTTACCAGTCCATCAACATGCAAAACATTTTTCAAAGCAGGAAATCCAGGTACATTTAATACGCCTTTTCCTACTATATTACTCTTGCCACCACCACCATACGTTACACTACCACCTTGAATAGATTCATATTCACTTAAAAACATTTTTGTTCCAGTCATATGACGAGAACAACCACTATCAAAATACCATGAACCTTCAACATTAGTTTTTAGGGCGGTGCATACAACATCACATATCAGATTAGATTTAGGTTTCCACACTTTCCTACTTTGAGAATTTTTCTTCTAACTGACAGTGATATCTGACATGCTAGGTAGCACTTCAGGTATCACACAGGAACTGGACTGTTTCTTTAAGAGAGTTTTACAATCATTTTTCAAATGTCCAGTAGAGTAACAGTAGTTACATATTTTTACCTTGTCAGAAGACTTATCAGAAGATATTGGTTCAACATGATCTCTTTCTTTGACAAAAATTAACTTATCTTCTGTATTAGACAAAGTAGAAGTAATAGCATACAAAGACTCTTGAAAACCCATACCTGCCTTGAGTGGTTTGGACAACCCAAGAATTGCATCTAACTTGGTAGAACTCGTGTTGAGTTTCTTGAATGTTGTCTCGGCAAGAGTAAGTTTGCTCTTGACTTTGTCCAGCTCCACATCCTTCTTTGTGAGTTGAACTTCCAATCTAGTCAAGCCATCAGTCAGGTCTTGAACCTCTTTGGACAGAGAGATCACCTTCTTGTTCTCTTTCTTCCATTCATCCACCAATTCTTTGCAAAGATTCTTAAGACCACAAATGAGTTCATCCTTGCTGAACTCCTTCTCATCTTGTGAACTACCTGCATCCATATTAACAGAACCCACAAAACAAACAGCATTTATCAAATTTAAATCTGTATACCTGTTGGATGATATCTCAGGTGCTATCCCATTTTGGATATCACACGGGGTATCACCGACAGTAATCCGAGTCACGCTTTGTGACCATCATTCTTGTTTGATACCGAATCTTCGATTGATTGGTCTCCTCATCCTCATTGTCACTGAGAGAAACCCATAGGTTCTTTCCCATCTTCCTTAGAGTGTTAGCACACTCATTTGAGTAATGACCCCATCCAGAGCAAGCATGACATTGGATTGATTCAAGGTATTTTGGATCAGATCTGGATTGATCTGATGATGCTCTCCTTATGGGACCACCTTTCTGAGTAGATGGAAATGTCATCTTGGGCATTGAATTGTACACCTTGGCTTGTTGCTCTTTAGCCTTTACCTGCACATTTTCTTTGTTAAATTTTCTCACCATTGAGTTATATTTCTGGTAAGTAAGGCAACACCGGCATCTTCACCTAATTCCTCAAAAATTTCATCATCCTCATTAGTTGAACCACTAGAGGATTGAACTTTTAAAGCAACACTCTTGCCTTTAGAGGCTTCACTTTGCTCAGCAAGGTTTGATTCAAAATTTTTCAAAATGCTCATTAAGGAATTGATGTTCATAGTAGAAAGATTGTGAGCCTCTTCTATAGATGAAACCTTAATATTAAAACGCTCAGGGAGAGTTCTAATAGCCTTTGAAACCAATTGTTTGTTTGTAAAAGGTTCACCTAAAAGTTGACACTCATTAGCAATGTCAAACAATTTTTCAAAATAAGAGGAAATGGTATCACTTTCACCCATTCTCAACCTTTCAAATTTGCCAAGACCTCTAAGTTTGTTTTCACGCACACTAGAATCACCTTCACAAAACCTTTGTAAAATATCCCAAGCTTCTTGAGCTGTGGAACTATTTTGAACAAGTTTAAAAATATGCATGTCAACCCACTCAAAGATAGCATTAAGAGATTTCTCATTATAGTTAGCTAGGGTGATCTCTTCATTAGTCCACTCACCTTCAGGTTTAACCTGAACATCACCATCCTCATCAGGAGGTAATAGTGGAAGAGAGTACCCATGAACTATAGATCGCCATGCTCGAAGATCAATTGATTTGATATGCGAGCGAAGACGAATTTTCCAATATGCATAATTCGAACCATCTAAAACAGGAAGACGTTTTTGGTTTGGATTTGCAGGATCAAAAGCCATGACAAAAAGGACCAAACACTTTGTATCGTCAAGTGATAGGCTCTGATACCAATTGAAATTGTCACGGCTTGAATCACAAGTGATATCCAAGGTGATAACAGCACCAACGATAGCACTTGGGATGGCACACACACACACTTCGAAAATAAAACAATTTTGTAAAAGGGTTTGCAGCGGAATAAAACACCAAAATTGTTTTTCTCAAGTTATATAAATATAATTTGAGAGTGCCTCTTAGGCAAGACTTTATAATCACTATAAATGAATTTACAAAGCCGAAAGTTCCCTATATCTATATCTATTTTAAGCTCTATGGAACAAGAGATAAAGAACGGAATCCTATCCTAGCCTTCACACACCTTGATACCAAAGTAATCAAGTGCAAAATTACAAGGGAGAAAGGATTAAAAAGAACCAAACAAAGAACTCTATCTCTAAGCTTTTCGAAGGTGTGAATGTGATGAAAATTGGCATGTCTTCAAATAAACCTTCCAAGCTTATTTATAGTCTTCAATTACTTGAAGGCTACTTCAATAACAGCCTTGGGGCTGGTCTTGCACGTGGAGGAAGTGTAGGGAGAGTGGGTGAATTTGTTTCCACAATTCTAGCTCTCACTTCCTATTTTGTAGCAACCGAGTTGTTTAATCCTCAAGCCATGCTTTCACGCCTTGTACTCCCTTGCTTTATCAACCTTGTACTCATTCTATAACTCAGCAACAACTCTTGACCAAGTCTCCATACGTGTTTGTGTTGTTTGCCAAAGTTACGAATTAATACATAAAATGTATTAATTCATTTCTTCCAATTTCCACACGTGTCTAGCTCTTTCTTTGATGCTATTGCACCCTGAAATATAACCATAAACCATAGACTATACAAACCATATTAGCACGTTAGTCCATTAAATAATAAACAAGAAATATACAACTATGTAATTTTCAGTCCAGGAAATCATCTGCGATATCACCTGGACTTTTGGGAAATCATCTGCGATATCACCTGCAGATTACACTAACAACTTGCTATTAGATTTTGTTATTGTAAAAAACTTATACTCCCTCCGTCCCATACCTACGTGCCTAGTTTGACTTTGGCATGACATTTGACCATACAACTACGAGAAATTAGAACATTTTGATGAAATTTTAAAAGTTGTTATTGATTTATTACTAACAACACTAACAATTAAAAGTTTTAAAATTTAATTATAATATATCAAATTCTCGTAGTTGTATGGTCAAATGTCATGCCAAAGTCAAACTAGGCACGTAGGTATGGGACGGAGGGAGTATTATATTGTAATTTGTAGAACCGATGGAACCGGACCGGAATCGGACCATTGGAACCGGACCGATGGGACCGGTCCTATAATGTAATGGTCTGGTCCTGATCCTAAATTTTTACAGAACCGAAGTATTTGGTCCGGTCCTGATTTTCTAAAATTTTGACAAAAATCGGATCAACCCGGACCGTGAACACCCCTAGCCAAGGCCAAATTCTAAATTTCTGGATATCACTTTCATAAGGTTCTGGATATCCAAAACATTGAATATTGATATCGAGAACCCTTGGGTCGGATATCCAGAAAAAAGAGTCTTGCCATACTTATGGAGAAACGTGTTCTGGCCTGCATTGTCGCGCGACAAGTCGAGCCCCGTTTCTCCATAAATTATGGAGAAACGCATTTCTCCCCAGATTTTACGAAAATATTTGAGTGTCTCGAGTCATTGTTAATAAAGACGTTTGATGACAATTTGGTTTCAAGGATATTTTTAGCAAAAATTTGGCCCGGGTGATATTTGAAGTAGATAGTTCAATTGTTTTGTCGATCAATTCACATACTCCCTCCGTTCCCTGATAATCTGCAAAATTACCCCTTTTAGACGTTCCACAATAATTTAAACTTTCCTAAAATGGAAATGAGATCCACTTCTCTCTACTCACAACCATTACTTACTTACTCCACCTTCTCTCTCCTACCCAACCATCTATACTCACAACAGAATAATTACCAAGGAGGGTAACGTACTTAACCTCCATTTTCGCAAAAGGTAACGTACTAACTAGTTACTAACTTAGGTATCGTACTTTCAAAAGTAATTTCAAATAAGGTATTGGACCAAATTTTTAACTAACGTCGTTAAAAAATCTAATGAACTTGTCAACCTCGTTACTCCCCCCACCCCCACCCCTACCCCCCACCCACCCCCGCCCTACCCCCCACCACCTACCCCCTACCCCCTGACCACCCCTACCCACCCCCGCCCCCCACCCCTACCGACCCCCGCCCTACCCCCCCTACAGACCCCCTACCGACCCCCGCCCTACCCTACCCCCCCACCCCCGCCCTACCCTACCCCCCACCCGCTCTACCCCCTACCTCCCCACCCACCCCCACCCTACCCTCCCCCCACCCACCCCCACCCCTAAATGAGGTTGACAAGTCCGTTAGGTTTTTTAACGACGTTAGTTAAAATTTTGGTCCAATATCTTATTTGAAATTAATTTGAAAGTACGATACCTAAGTCAGTAACTAGTTAGTACGTTACCCTATTTGAAAAAAAAAAAAACCGAAAGTACGGTGCCCTATTTCACTTTTCTCCTTAATTCTCACACCCTCTCAAAAAGTGCATATATTTGTGGGACTGAGGGAGTATTTGGGATGAGTAATTATCATATTCCAGCCTCCGACTGTTTTAGAGCACCATATTCATGATATTCATTAATGCATGTATTTTTAATTTTTTGCCTTAAAAAAAATAATCCTGAAGAGAACAAACAAACATTGGTAAAAAAAATGTGCCTAATAAATATCCTTTGAGGGAAAGAGGGGCACACAACATTCCTGATTCCTGCCCATTCTAATTCTACCTTCTCTAACTAGTTCAAAATTCTGACACATTCGAATTCTGATTCTTAATCAACTTGCCTTTTTTATTATTATTATTATTAAAAACGGTAGTCAAACGAGAAGTTGGAACTTTTAATACTTCCTTCCACCGTCTCAAAACGATCTTCCTCTTTTTTTTCTTTTTTTTTTCATTGCTAGCAATGAATTTTGAGCGATTATTTTAGGTTAATTCAGTTAACCTAATGAAAATATAAAACTTATTATTGACAGTATTGTTGATGGTGTATCATATTAGCCGAGTAATTAGGCTTTATATTTATCTGTATATATTCTTGGTTATATAGATAGACTAGGTATATTAGGTAAACCAATCACAGTACAGGAAGTCTCCAATCCCTTCCTAACTTAGTGCCTTAACCGTGTATATAGATCTGTACCATTTCATTATTCAATTACAGGGAATTCCTTCACAATTGTCTTCTTCTTCTTTTCTCTATATGCTGTGCTATACCTGCTCTTTCATGGTATCAGCCTAATCGATCCAAAATCGATTGCTTCCGCTACTCTCTATATATTTTTTTGGGCCAGTTCTCTCTCTTTCTGTCAATAATGGAGTCTACCCCTATCTCCGGTTCGACTTCTCTCGGACAAACCACACCGACAGCAGCCTCATCTCTCCCGGTCTTCTATAACCCAAATGCTATCATGGCTCAAACCTACCTTACCAAAGACAATTACGTCAACTGGAGTACCTTGTTCAAAACCCTACTCCGCACTCACAAGCTTCTCTACATAATCGATCAAAATCAGCCGGCGGCCAAGCTTGGCGATGGATCGATAACCCCGGCATGAGCTGTGGGTTTCGGCACCGACTTGGTCTCGTGGATGGATCAAGGACGGTAACACCGTCGGTTCAACCGTATCTCAATTCTTGTGACACGCTCCGAAAGCATGGGTACATTTCTTGCCAAGCGTTTCGGAGCCACTTCCTTCTACTGATTGATAACCTCAATGAGAAATTGCATGAATTAAAGAAGGGATCCGACACTTCTATTGCAGATTACCTCCTTCATGCCTCCACTATCTCGGATGCTCTTACGGCGGCGGGAGCTCCGGTCGAGGATAGTGTTCTTATTCGGCGGATCTTGGGTGGTCTTGGTCCGGAGTTTAAAGAGTTTCTTACATCCACGGCGGCGATTCATGCTCGCCGGCCTCTTAATTTAGATGACATGTCCGAATTACTTCTCGGGGAGGAGACGCTACAACGAAATTTCTTTGTGCCGGTTCGGCAATCTGCGGCACTTATTGGTGAAAAACAACCCACGGCGGCATCACGAGGTGGTGGTAATGCAGTGGTTCACGTGGTCGCAGTAACAACAATAATGGTCGCAACAAGAATAATGGAAATCGCGGCAATAGCAATCGGGTAAGGGCAAAATATCGGACATCGAATAATGGCCATTTCTTTGGTCATCGAGAATAGTGGCCGAGGTCAACATAATGGCGGGGGTCGTGGTAATGGTGCACTGACGGGGTAGCTCAGTGGTCGTGGTCGTGGTATTCTCCCTACTCCCCTTATAGTGCACGGCTATGGCTATGGACGGTGATGTAATCGCAATGGTGTTATCAACCAGGACATAATGCTCGTATGTGTCAGATAATGCTGCAGCTCGCCTACTACTCTCAATCATATGTTTTGGATTAGGGGCTACAAATCATATGACGGCGGATCCCTCTTCCTTTTCCGATTATCAACCGTATTCGAGGTAAAAATACGGTTGTTTTTGGTAATGGTTCTAAGTTGCATATATCACATGTTGGAAATTCATCTTTACATCTAAATAATCGTTCGTTCAGTATGCGTAATGTTCTTTATATTCCTAAACTTCATAAAACACTTTTGTCTATTCGTCAATTTTCTAAAGATAACGATTGTTATTTTGAACTTGACTCATGTGGTTTTCGTGTTAAGGACAACCGTACGAGGGAGACTCTTATCTCGGGCAATAATTCCGGCGGCTTATATGAACTTTCCTTCAGTTCGAAGTCCTCTACCAGTCCCATTGCTCTTCTTGGAGAAAGATCGAGTCAGGATGTATGGCATGCTCGTTTAGGCCATCCCTCCACCCCCATTCTTAAGTTTTTGTGTCGACGGTCTAGTTTGCCGTTAAGTAGTAAAATAAGTGAACAACAATGTTGTCACCATTGCCCTTTAGGCAAATCTACTCAGCTCCCTTTTCTTCCTAGGACTTTTAATTCGTTGAAGCCTCTTGATATGTTGCATTTGGATATTTGGGGCCCTGCTCCGGTTTTTTCAATGAATGGACATCGTTTTTACTTATCTATAGTTGATGATTATTCTCGTTATGTATGGCTTTTTCCATTATTTCATAAATGCGATGTTACACAAACATTTGCTACGTTTAAAACTCGATTGAAAATCAACTATCTCGTCGTATTTACGCCATTCATACTATTAAAAGCAGTCCAAACAGATGGGGGAGGTGAATTTACAAGCCGAATTTTTACTTCTTTTCTTCAAAAATTCGGTATAAAACATAAACTAACTTGTCCTTATACACCTCAACAAAATGGTGTTGTTGAACGCAAACATCGTCACATAGTTGAAACCGGTTTATGTCTTTTAGCCAAAGCTAATCTCCCGTTCAAGTTTTGGTTAGAAGCATTTAACACTGCTGTTTATCTCATTAACCGGTTGCCCATGCGTCAACATAAATTTGTATCTCCGTATGAACGATTATTGTTGCGTAAACCTGACTATCGCACCTTAAAAGTATTTGGGTGTTCATGTTTTCCACATGTGGTACCTACTAATGCTCATAAACTTATGCCAAAGTCAATACATTGTATTTTTCTCGGATATGATAATTTGCGAAAAGGCTACAGATGTATGTATTTACGAAATAACAAAGTTTATATTTCTCGCCATGTGGTATTTGATGAGCTTCATTTTCCATGGCAATCTAGCGGCACAAATAATTCTTACGTAGGTACATCTCGGCCTCCTCAAGCTCAAACAACGGCGGTGGGTCGCTCACATGTCCATATAGCCCAACGGCATGTACCTCCTGTCCCATTGCTCCAGCGAACACTCTTGGGTCGCTGTTCTACAGCCCAGGCCATGCCGAAAGGCTCGTCCACTTGACAATAGCCCAATTTCATTCCGGCTTGCGGCCTCTCCGGTCTCTTGGGCCCATTGCTCTTTCTCGCACAACAATGAGACCCCTCCAGCTTTCTCCTGTTGTTGTACATTCGATCCATCGCCTTCTCCAAACACCAGAACAACATCGGTCCGGTCTCTTGAGTGTGTTGATCATTGCGGTTCAGATTTATCTAATAATCCTTCGGCAGATTCCTCTACTCCTCCTCTTCGCATGAGATCGGTTGCTAGTCTTCTTCGTGCAACCTCTCCGTATTCATTGCACGAGAGTTTTCTAGCGGTACAGAAAGACTCTCTTACTTTTGAGCCTCGCACGTTCAAACAAGCATCCACTTATCCACATTGGCAAGCGGCTATGGAGGAAGAAATCTCTACTCTACATAAAAATAACACTTGGTCTTTGGTCTCATATCACCCTTCCATGAATGTAGTTGGTTGTCATTTGGATTTATAAAGTCAAGCGAAAAGCCGATGGTTCCATCGAACGGTATAAAGCTCGGCTCGTGGCTCAAGGGTTTAGTCGGCAAGCGGGGCTTGACTACGATGAAACATTCGATCCCGTTGTTAAGCCTTCTACGATTCGTCTTGTTCTAGCTATTGCCCACTCTCGTCATTGGGATATCAAACAACTAGACGTACGAAATGCTTTTCTTAATGGTGTTATACGGGAAGAAGTATATATGAAGCAACCTCAGGGGTTTATTGACTCCCGAAGCTCCTTCTCATGTGTGTAAGCTTAGAAAGGCACTTTATGGACTCAAGCGGTCCCCGTGCTTGGTTCCAGCGCTTACGGGTTTCTACTTCAACATGGCTTTCTCAATAGTCGATCGACTCCTCTTTGTTTATCCGACATTCTCAAGGTTCCACTCTTTTGTTGTCCTCGTGTATGTAGATGATATTATCATCACTTTGGTTCATCCTCTGCGATGTTGAGTCGTGATTGATTACATATGTACTACTTTTGATAGTCGCAGATTGGGTGATCTTAGCTTTTTCCTTGGTATTGAAGCTACTCGATCTCCGGCTACTCTCAACCTTCGACAAACTCGTTATGCACTTGATCTACTTGATAGGTTTCACATGTCGATTGTAAACCTATGACTACTCCTACAGCTTCCTCACTCTCATTTGTCTAGCCATGATGGGGATCCTTTACGGATGCGACAATTTGAAGCTGGTGGGCGGGCTTCGCACCTTACGTTAACCCGACCCGATATTGCCTTCTCGGTTAATCGGGTATGTCGGTATATGCATCAACCACGTCTTGTTCATCTCATGGCGGCCAAACGTATCCTTCGTTTCGTCGAAGGCACGATTGATGTGGGCCTCACTTTTCGAGGCCTCGCCGGATTTAACATTATGTGCCTACTCCGATTCGATTGGGTGGGGATCCAGATGATCGTCGTTCAACCACTGGTGCTTGTGTCTTCATTGGTCCGAACTTAGTTTCTTGGACATCTAAGAAACAAACAACCGTATCTCGTTCTAGCTGTGAGGCTGAGTACCGCGCCATTGCTACTACCACGGCAGAACTACGGTGGTTTTCTTTTCTATTTCGGGAATTACGTTTACCTCTTCCGCCCCCGTCTTTATATTGTGATAATATTTCGGCTATTCATATGGCACGCAATCCGGTCTTTCATGCTCGCACACGTCACATCGAGATTGCTTATCACTTTATAAGGGAATTGGTTACACGGGGATTTCTTCGTCTCAAGTTTGTTACTTCCGAAGACCAGCTTGCAGATGTCTTCACCAAAGGCTTACCTAAACCTCGGTTTCAGTCACTATGCATCAAGCTTCAACTTCCTTATGGACGTCTCGCTTGAGGGGGGGTATTAGCCGAGTAATTAGGCTTTATATTTATCTGTATATATTCTTGGTTATATAGATAGACTAGGTATATTAGGTAAACCAATCACAGTACAGGAAGTCTCCAATCCCTTCCTAACTTAGTGCCTTAACCGTGTATATAGATCTGTACCATTTCATTATTCAATTACAGGGAATTCCTTCACAATTGTCTTCTTCTTCTTTTCTCTATATGCTGTGCTATACCTGCTCTTTCATATCAATTACAAGTTTTAGATTTACATTATTATAATTAAATCAACATATAATTATTGCTCAAAGTTCATTCGTATTAGCCGCAAAAAAACATGAAGATCATTTTGGGACAGAGCGGAGTATTATGATCGGTCTAACAGAACTTCATCATGCTATGACAACAACTTCCTTGCTTTACCCTCTATTGAGAAAACCGTAAAAGTACCAAAACTATTGGTTCCATTTCCAGATTTTGGAATGAAGAACGAATCCGAGTTGAAGAAGAACCAATTGCTTATTTCAGAGTACTCTAGCTTGTCTTGTCAGTGGTACTATTTGAATCGTCAGAAGGCCAAACAATGGTTTCCATGAGTCTTTCGCGCATCAACTCTAGGTTCTCATCCGAGAGTTCCTTATATATTTCCGCATGATCACATACTTTAATCCATTTGCTGTATAAGTGAAGCCGCGTTATCATCACTCTCTCAGCAAGTTCTTGCCTTTCCTGAAAAAATAAAACAGTTCCAAGATATAATGCTGATAAAAATGATCTGTTCCTAAAACTATGCAGTTCTTTCAACTGCTTGTGACGGAGTTCTGACTAGCAGAAGAGGCGTGGAGGTAGTAGACATTGGGGCTGACCATCTCCTTTGAGGTAAGGATTTATGTCCCCCTCAGCGGTTTTGTGATGGTCAAATCTAGCTCCACGTCACCTTTTAATTTGCTATTTATCTTTAATAAAATTTAGGGGTAATATTCAAATGGTGTTGAAGAGGCCGGAGTGGAGGGCAAAAATCCATGTGGGGGTTGATTTTTTTTTATTTCTTTTTTTCACGATGACATATGAGATGAGGATTCATGTTAGCCGACCCCAAATTATTTTGGGACTAAGGCTTTGTTGTTGTTGTTGTTGTTGTTGTATTAATTACCTTTACAAGTTTCCTAAGAAACAGCTTCCCATCTTCAGGGTCATTTGCTGCAACAAAGCTGCAGAAAATGGTGAAAATCATGTCAGTTCATCTAACATAACAAGGTCATTAATCAATCCATTGTTTAAGGTTAATGCAACTTCACTGTCTGGAGAAATGTTGTCCATTTTTTGTGTCAAATGTGCAGAATTAAAAAAAATATCTGATTTTGTTATCTTATTTCAGCACATGGCAAGTAGATTTGCAGAGGGTTACGCTTCACTTACTTGTAAAACCAGGCGTAAGTCGGTGGGTTCATCTCGTGTAGTTGGTAAAGGACAGTCCTTACAGCTTTCGCTGTGAAGCTGTCACGTATTTGCTGCAAAAAATCATGTTAATATAAAAGTGAAAAAAATCTCAAACAATTGCAGCAATGCCTCAGAACAGACGTAGATCAGGGTTTACCAAGAAAGATAACGGAAACCATTTGGGATTTAACAAGAAAGTTAACGGATGACCCATTTGGCGTTTACCGAGAAAGTTAATAGAACTACTTTGCAAAAGCTAAAATGTGTGTGTTAGAATATTAGGAAGATGTGATAATATTTTGTTAATATTCTGTAGATATATGTAATTATCCTTTGAGTTGGTCTTATGAAAAACTAGTTTTTTCTTAAGATATGAAAAAACGTGTTTTCAAATTAAGCGGTGGCAATTTTGTAAATACTGGCAACCATGTTCAAAATAAACGGTGGCATTTTTGTAATTCTTGGTTTCCGTTTATGCCGATGTGCATTTAGCATTTGCCCGGTGTGATAAAGTGCCGGTCCATGTATCACAAAATGCCGGTGAAAAAGTGCCGGTACCAATTTAACAAAGTGCCGTGTAATCGGCACCGGCACTTTGTTAAACTCGGCAGCACTTTATACGGGCACTTTTATATACATGAGCGGCACTCTTCACACGGCACTCTGTTACACTAACTTGGCACTCTGTTACATTAATATTTTCTTTGGCTCTCAAAAACACAAGCATTGGCATTCAAAAAACATGGATCGGCATTCAAAATCACGTAACCGGCACTCAAATACACATAGGCGGCACTAAAAACACTGGTAAACATTTTTTTGACATTCAAAAACATGGACCGGCATTCCAAAAAACATGAGCGGCACTCAAAAAACAAAAGCGGCATTAATATACACAAGAATCGGCACATCAAATCTCCAAGCAACCACTTCGCCACAGCACTCCTAAATAAATAAGCGGCACTCAAAAAAACAAACGATGGCATTAGTTTACACTGTAACTGGCATCTAAACAAAGCCAAAAATCAATCGCCCCAAAATCAATCACTCCTAAATAAATAAACTGGAGCAATATGTCGACCATGCGAATAAGTTCTTGAAGCAAATCGTCATTGGCGTTGTATTGGGGAGAGCAGAGACGGAGCTTCTGATTGAAATTCCGGCCAATTAGACGGAGCTTCTGATTGAAAATCCGGCCAATTAGATGGAGCTGGTTAGGAGGGCGATTGTTTGGGTGGAGAGAGAAATCGGTGATGGAGGTTGAGGGGAATTGGTTCGCTGCCGTGGCTGGGAGAGAAGACGATCGGTGGCTGCCGTGGCTGGGAGAGAAGACGATCGGTGTTGAGTTTGGCCGGAGAGGAAGAGTTTGCGAGTAGAGAGAGAGACTTTGTGTGCGTTGAGTTTGCGTTGAGTTTGGCCTTTGCGTGTCTGTGTATGAGAGAGCCTAAAACACGTTTTTTTGTAAGCTCATAAAAAAACGCGTTTTTTATGAGTTTTTGGCTTATCCTTTCCATAGAAGTTGTTATTTAGTTACCTAGATTAGAGGATAATTAGCTAGAATTATGGGAGTCTTAGACTCTATATATGTACTTTGTAAATATTGAAATAAATCAAGGAAATTATTATCTTTTATGGTATCAAGAGACCAGGGCAAATCCTTCTTCCGCTGCGCCTCCAACTCTTGGTTTACCGTTCTTATTATTTCTTTCTGATTTTCCGTCTGCCTGTCTTGTGCTTGGTTCCATGGCGCCTTCTTCTTCTTCTTCTTCTAAGTTTTCCTATCATCCGGCGTTTGCGGTGTCTAACATCAAGAACAACATCGCAATCACCCTTGATTTGGAAAACGTGCAATATGGAACGTGGGCTGAATTGTTTAAGATTCATACTCGGTCAACCTGGGTATTGGATCATATTATTCCGTCCAAGAAAGCTAAGGCACCGGCGACAGATGACGAGAAAGACCTGTGGGATACGTTAGATGCACAAGTCTTGGGGTGGATCTATTCCACTATTTCCACAGATCTTCTCAATACAATCTTGGAACCAGATTGTACGGCCCAATATGCGTGGGAACGTCTTCGAGACATCTTTCAGGACAACAAGAACTCTCGTGCCGTCGCTCTTGAGCGGTGACTTCTCCCACACGATCATGGATGATTTCACCTCCGCCTCCACCTATTGTCAACGGTTGAAGCAATTGGCGGATCAACTCAAAAACGTTGGGGCACTGTGTCGAATGATCGTCTTGTATTGCGAGATGGTGGCGGGGCTCACTTGAAGCGTACAACGGGGTGGCTACTCTAATCCGACAAAGTGATCCTCTTCCTCAATTCCATCGGGCTCGCTCAATGGTTACATTAGAAGAGGTGGGTTAGCGAAGAAGGCCTCAATCGGGCGGCTATGATGGCTCTGGGAGGCTGCGGTTCCAATGGTACTGTTCCTAGGACATTTGTGCCGTCTCGACAGCGGTAGCCGGAAGAAAGGTGGAGGAAAAGGGGGAACAAGAAGGGTGGTGGCAAGAGGGAGGCGGACAACCGGTGGAGGTGGGCGGGCTGCTTGCTCGCGCAGCCCACTTTCTTGGGTCAACCTATGCGCGATGGGCAACGGGCCGCTAGGGGAGCGAGCGGTGGAGTCGGCCGTGGGCTTCTCCGCCTGTCCATATCCATCAGTAGGGCCACCGCACCTTGAGTACATGTGCCCAACACCTCTCGTGCACCCGGCCAATCCTCCGGTCTACTTGGACCTCGTCCACCCCAGGCTTATGCGGCTCGGCCACAACTCTCCTTACGGATATTGACGGTGCTATGCATACTATGGGTATGACACCTCCGGATCCTACTTGGTACATGGATACTGGGGCTACGAATCACATGACATCCTCGTCAGGTACTCTCATGCCCTATTTCAATTTGAGTACCAAACATGATATTATTGTTGGTAATGGTCACTATATTCCAATTAATGGTTATGGACATAGGAAATTAGATCCTCCACATCCTCCTTTCATTCTTAAAAATACTCTTCATGTTCCTAAAATTGTTAAGAATTTAATTTCCGTTCGAAAATTTGTCAGCGATAATTCCGTTACAATTGAGTTTGACTCTTGTGGATTTTACGTGAAGGATTTCCGAACGGGGAAGCGCCTCATGAGATGTGAAAGTAAAGGAGATCTCTATCCCATCACCAACATCATCAAGTCCTCGGTTCCTTCTGCTTTTGCTGCTTTCAGTCCGGTTCTTTGGCATGATCGTCTTGGCCACCCGGGCATTTCTATTATTGATGTTCTTAGGAAAAATAAGGCTATTACATGTTCTAGTTCTAAATTGCCTCATGTATGTCATGCGTGCGTTTTGGGCAAACATGTTAAATTGCCATTTATTACTTCGAATTCTAGTACTTTTTTGTCCTTTTGACATTATTCATAGTGATTTGTGGACTTCTCCTGTTTTGAGTACTTCGGGCCATCGTTATTATGTGTTGCTATTAGATAATTTTTCGAATTTTTTGTGGACTTTTCCTTTATCAAAAAAATCGGATGTATTCTCTATCTTTCTTAATTTCAAAGCTTTTATTCGTACTCAGTTTGAAAGAGATATCAAAACTTTTCAATGTGATAATGGAAAAGAATTTGACAATTCTCAATTTTGGGATTTTTGCAAAAAGAATGGGATGTCTTTCCGCCTTTCTTGTCCTTATACCTCTCCTCAAAATGGAAAAGCGGAACGGACTATTCGTACAATTAACAATGTTATTCGTACCCTTTTGACCCATGCTTCCCTTCCTCCGTCTTTTTGGCATCACGCTCTCGATATGGCCACTTATCTCCTCAATATTTTACCCCATAGAAATATTGACTATAATACGCCTCTTCATGTGTTATACCATAAAGTCCCGTCCTATACTCATTTGCGCGTCTTTGGTTGTCTTTGCTATCCTCTCTTCCCTTCTACAACAATTAACAAACTTCAGGCGCGCTCTACTCCTTGTGTATTCTTAGGCTATCCGTCAAATCACCGTGGCTATAAATGTTATGATTTATCCTCACGAAAAATCATCATCAATCGTCATGTTATTTTTGATGAAAATAATTTCCGGTTTGCCAGAATGTATAAGTCGTCTCCTGAGTCTTATGCTTTTTTGGACGATGGTCCTAATTCATACACTATTTCGCAATGGGTGGTCAAGTTCCTAACCCCACTGGTTCGGATTTTCACTCGCAGCCCACTTCTCCTGTCCAAACATCTTCTGATCCCAACCTCCCTTTGACAGCAGGCCCAACCTCCCCCTTTGCCGCCCCAGATCAGCCTCCTCTGACTGATGTTTCGGCGCCTGTTGGACCTATGGGCCGGGCCGTCGCCTACGCTTACGATCCTATAGTGCATGTGTCTTCTACTCCGTCCCAATCTGTTCCTAATCAATCAAAAGGGCCGGTCACTCGGAGTCAACATGGTATTTTTAAACCTAAATCTCACTTTAATTTAAATAATACCATCTCTAAATCTCCTCTTCCTCGTGACCCTATTTCTGCCCTTAATGATATTAATTGGAAATTGGCTATGACCGATGAGTTTGATGCTCTTATTGCTAATAGGACGTGGGATCTTGTACCTCGTCCCCATGATATTAATGTCATTCGTTCGATGTGGATTTTTTCTCATAAGCACAGGTCAGACGGGTCTTTTGAGCGACACAAAGCTCGGTTAGTTGGGGATGGAAAAACCCAACAAGTGGGAGTTGATTGTGGGGAAACATTCAGTCCAGTGGTCAAACCGGCCACAATTAGAACGGTACTCACCTTGTCCCTTTCTAAGAATTGGCCTATTCATCAGTTGGATGTCAAAAATGCCTTTCTTCATGGCAATCTACATGAGACTGTATACATGCATCAGCCGGTGGGGTTTCGTGACAAACAGTTTCCTGACCATGTGTGCTTACTTCGGAAGTCATTGTATGGGCTTAAACAAGCCCCTCGGGCATGGTACAAGCGATTTGCAGACTACGTCTCTTCTATTGGCTTTGTACATAGCCAATCCGATCATTCTTTATTTATTTTAAAGAATGGTACAGATATGGCTTACTTGTTACTCTATGTGGATGATATCATATTGACCACCTCTTCAGAGGCTCTTCGTTGCTCGATCATGTCTAAGCTTGGGTCGGAATTTGCCATGAAAGACTTAGGCCCTCTCAGTTATTTCTTGGGCATTGCTGTGAGTCGAAAGCCGGGATCTTTATTCTTGTCACAACAATCTTATGCTTCGGACATAGTGGCTCGGGCTGGTATGGCATCATGTAAACCATCCCTCACTCCGGTGGACACCAAGCAGAAAGTGAGCGGACAGTCCAGTCCTTCTTTTTCCGATCCATTTCTCTATAGAAGCCTTGCAGGGGCTCTTCAGTATTTGACATTTACGAGACCAGATATCACCTACGCGGTTCAGCAAATCTGCCTCTACATGCATGATCCTCGGGACATCCATATGAATGCGTTAAAACGCATTATTAGGTATGTGAGTGGTACACTTGATTATGGGCTCTCGTTATACCCTTCATCTACCACTACCTTGACATCCTATACGGATGCGGATTGGGCAGGTTGTCCGGACACACGGAGATCCACGCCTGGTATTGTGTTTTCTTGGGAGAGAATCTGGTGTCATGGGCGGCCAAACGACAACCAACGGTTTCTAGGTCTAGCGCCGAAGCTGAGTATCGGGGTGTGGCTAATGTTGTCTCCGAGTCGTGTTGGTTGAGAAATCTTCTTCTTGAGTTACATTGTCCAATTCACAAGGCCACTCTTGTGTATTGTGATAATATTAGTGCTATCTACCTCTCCGGCAATCCCGTTCAGCACCAACGCACAAAACATGTTGAATTGGATATACATTTCGTTCGGGAAAAGGTGGCACGAGGGGAGGTGCGTGTTTTACATGTACCCTCTCGACATCAGATAGCTGACATTTTTACAAAGGGTCTTCCTTTGATACTATTTAATGATTTTCGAGACAGTCTCAACGTCCGTCTTCCTCCCGCTAAGACTGAGGGGGTGTGTTAGAATATTAGGAAGATGTGATAATATTTTGTTAATATTCTGTAGATATATGTAATTATCCTTTCCATAGAAGTTGTTATTTAGTTACCTAGATTAGAGGATAATTAGCTAGAATTATGGGAGTCTTGGACTCTATATATGTACTTTGTAAATATTGAAATAAATCAAGGAAATTATTATCTTTTAGTGTGAATATTTTGCAGGCTAATATGAAACAAGAGCTCTTACCAGCTTGACATCATTGAAGATTTCCTCGTACTGTCCTCCCAACTCATTAACAACCCTGAAGTAGCGAAAGCTCAGCTGCTTCCTTGAACTTCCATTTGCTTTATGCAAAGAAATGATCGATTTCTGACTGTTTGACTTGACCAACTTCAATTTCCTCGTCCCCGCTAAACTTTTGTATGACCCCATTTTCCCGCTATTCTTGATTCTCAGACAGCAAGAAGTTCTGGTGTAAAAGCATAAACATTGACATGGACTTGTGTCTGCAATCAATGAAATAGCTCCTACCATTTCCCCCTACACTAATACGGAGTATAAGCAATCTTCAAAGCTACCGCAAATCGTTCTTCAATTGATTATAGTGAAAATGGGTGTTGAAGTTGAAGTGGGAAGAATCTGAGACGAAATCAGATTAGTTTTTCTTCAGAATATTAGAGGGAAAGTATCTGAGGTTTGGGATTTTTGTTTCTTGTGTTTTATCTTCTTGGTCCATTTTCTGAGGTGCAAATTTATTCTGATAAAGATTTTTTGTTCATTTAAATTAATGATGTTACTTTTGCCCACAGAAAATTGCTATTTTTTGTTTTAAAAATTACAAGAAAATGGACATGGGGTTAATATAAAAAGAGACGTGAGTAGCTTAAAAATGGTTGTTTTAACCAAGGGGGTAAAATAAGAACAAAATACATGCTGTTTCCAGCAATTCTTTAAATTAAGATCCACAAATATTCTGAAATATTTGTATACAATAATACACCTATGTAACCAATCTTGAAATAACAGAACGAATAAATATTTCTATCTACAGCACAAAACGGGAATTCCCCACGTAACAAAAACAACTTCACTGTCATATGCTAACGAACAATCGTAACGACTTTTTGTAGCCACTTCTGCATTTGAGCAGCATTTCCTGTTAACAGTTGATCCCACACATCTGAACATCAGGGCCAGTAACCTTAGTAGTAAACGGGTCAATTCTGACCCACAACAAAGAGAAAATGGAGGCGAGAAGAATAGACCAGACAACAACAATTGTGGGTGTTCTATTCTGTTTTCCCATAAGACCCTTGAGGAAAGGGTAAAGATGAACAATCACCCAAAAGGCGAAGAAAAGTTTACCAAATAGTGGGCCCCACGACTGATAACCACTGTTTATTGCATAAGAAATTCCGGCAACGACTCCAACCAAGTTTATTATGAGGAGGGTTGTGGGTGGGATTAAAAGAGTTGTCCATTTGAACATATAAAGTTCTGCAAAATCTCCGTCTTCATCTGATGCTTTGGAGGTGACAGTAAAGTTTGTATCTATACCAGCAAGAACTTTGAGCAAGCCTTGGAAAACAGCAAAAAGATGGGCTGAAACACCACCAATAACCCAAAACTGCTCGTTTCTCCACCATTCATCTATCCCGACCCCGCTCCATCTCATTTCTAGAATACCAGTGGCAAAAATGGATAGAAAGAGGGATATAAACCAGATACTCGCAAGATTACTAATCTGTATAAGAAAAGAAATGTTATATAGTCAGTATATTTGAGAGAGAAGGGCCTTCATTTCACGTGTTTCTTGTCTCCAATGAAAATTACTCCCTCAATCCCATAATAATGTCGACTCTTGAATTTTCTGGTTAACTTAATTGAACTTTGACCAAAACTTAATGACAATTTTATATTTACATGAAATTTTTAAAAATTGTTATTGATGCGCCGTATTAAATAGTACTCCCTCCATCCCAAAATGAATGTCCAAGTTTCACATTAAGGGACATTTGGCCATTTGCAACAATGTTGAACAAACACTTTTAGCAACATAAGTACATAAAACCCCTTAATGATCACACCACATTGCATCGCAAGTCTACGTGTGAACTGGAACTTGTTGTATGATGAGTAACTTCACCAAAAATTGGACATTCATTTTGGGACAAAAGTTTTGAAATTGTGGACATTCATTTAGGGACGGAGGGAGTATGAATAACAATTTTTAGAATTTTATGAAATGATAATAGTATGAATAACAATTTTTAGACTTTTATGAAATGATAATAGTATGAATATCAAATTTTAGAATTTCAAGAAAATGATAAGACTAGTAACTTTTTGGTCAAAGTACAATTAAGTTGACCAAATAAGTCAAGATGCCACTTTCATTATGGGACGGAGGGAGTATAATTTTAGATAAGTCAAGCGACAAACCTGTGGGATGATGAACTTGCCGGTGAGTAGACAGACAGCTGGTAAAGTACAGTAAACAACAAGAGGAATGGCAGTGATTGGATAAATGGTTGTGTTTATATAGGCAAACCTCTCAAGCCATTTTAGCCGTCCATTGTAACCATACCAAATAGGACAATGTCGACTAAAAAGAATTTCCACAGATCCCAAAGCCCATCGAAGAACTTGGTTCAGACGATCTGAAAGATTGATAGGAGCAGATCCCTTGAACGCTGCACGGGGAGGCATGCAGTATATTGATCGCCAACCACGTGCATGCATCTTAAATCCTGTAAGAATATCTTCTGTGACAGAACCATAAATCCATCCAATCTGCAGAACCATATCAAAATATTAGCTGAACGGAATAAAAGTGACGGTACGATTCCTGCAGCATCATTAGCCTTCTACAAACAATAGATATGACCATGTGAAAAAAATATATATTTACTCCCTCCGTCCGAGAGTAAGAGTCCTACCTCGGTTTTGCAGGCTTATTAAGGAGACAATAAAAGATGGGTAAACATTGCAAGTGTAATGAGGATATAATTGTCCAAAACACTATTCATAATGCAAGAGTATAAAAAGTAGGTTAGTTAAGTGTTGGTTTTTTTGTAATTATACAAGCATTATAAGGACAAAATTGTCCAAACGCTATAAACCATTTGCCATTCTGGGAACGAGACTCTTTGGGACGTACCAAAAAAGAAAGTAGGACTCTTGCTCTGGGACAGAAGGAGTATAATATATATACATATATATATACATATATATATACATATATGTATATATATGTATGTATATATATGTATGTATATATTTCAGAACAAGATATATCTATAGTATAAATTAGAGCTCCACTAGCTACAGTTCTTTGAACAGTTCCATCTGTCGAAATTACCATTTTGCCCTCATACATTTGTCCCTTTCCCATTTTGCCCTTAAATTTTTTTTTTTAAAATCAAAAAAAAAAAAAACACACGTGTCCTTGGACACGGGCATGTACTAGTATATATATATATATATAGGAAATTAGGATATTAAACGACACAACCAACATACCTCATTTCCCCAATCTGTTTTATCCTCATAACCACAACTGATAACATGAATGGCTTCTTTAAGTAGAGTTTCTGGTGTAGCAGACTGAGGGACACCTCCGTTCTCCATAAGTGTGGAGGCAACGAAAACTTCAGACTGACCAAATCTTTTCTCAAGACTCATCTGTGACATCATTAACGACTTCTCGTCATCAAACCCAGCGCCTGATTTTCAGAAAGAACGAGGAAGATGTTAGACAAACAAAATTCAAGCAAATAAGTTTTATATAGCTAGAAGCTTGTGCTGATCAATTTAACTTCTGTGACATGCATAGTAATATCTCAAATATATTACTCCCTCCGTCCCTAAACGAATGTCCAATTTTCACTTTGAGGGACATTTGCAGAAAGGTTAAATTTAAGCATTCTAGTAGCATAAGCATAAGCACATAAGAACGCTTTACTTTGACGATTCATGTTAGTCAACCCCAAATCATTTTGAGACTAAGGCTCTGTTGTTGTTGCAAGTACATAGAAACCCTTAAATGATTTAATCACATTGCATTATGAGTGTAAGTGGCATTATGAGTGTAAGTGGGACTAGAACTTGTTGAATGATGAGAGAGGATATAGTAACTTCCCTAAAAAATGGACATTCATTTTGGGACAAAAAAATTGAAAAATTAGACATTCATTTCGAGACAGAGAAAGTAGTTATTGGTGGTTGCATAGAGAATTGGGTGCAAAAAACAAACTTGTGGGATTAGGATTTCCTTTTCTATTAACAACATAATAAGAAACTGGTGGGAGTATAAACAGGACATCTAGAATTGAGAGCATATATAACTGCATTGATTTGTTCATTGACCAACTAACTACTCCATCCGTCGCAAAAATGAATGCCCAAAAAAATCAAATTTGCTGATGATCAAAAGCAAATTTGAATTTTTTTGGACATTCATTTTGGGACAGAGGTAGTATCATTTATCCAAATGAAACGGAACCATCTAACAGCATGCTTATAGTTGAGTAACCCATTCAAGGATCGCTATCAGATATTAAGTGAACAAACTGTGAAAAAGATTCTTCTCTTCTGAATGTTCAACCCACTGCCTAGGAAACAAACCCAACATTACTCGAGCTCCAATAGATAATAGGGAGGGCTTTGACTACTAGTTTAGAGAAACACAACAATTCTAAAGTGTCTTTGCAGGCTAAATATTTTTAAAAATCTATTTTAGATTCTTACTCGCCAACCCCCACCATCCCACCCTGACCCAAACACACATAATCAATTAATATCTCTAAAACGTCTAGATCACGCATGAAGTCATAACATGTTGTCTTTGTGTTCATGTTGTCTTTATGTTTTTGGTCAATCAAATAGAACTTTTTAGCATCTTGGTCAATAAAGCCGGTTCCTTAACAAAATTCTTAAGCGGGCCATTACTTGGTGAAATCGCAACTTTAGCTGCAACTTGAATCATGGGAGATTTAATCCAAGACAACCACTTGTGTCACTTAAGCCTACTTAAACTTTAAGTGGTCTGGTGTTCAAGTCCCATAATATTGACACTACCACACGGTAAAAGATGGCTTTGAGAATTCAAGGTATTTATGGAAGTAAAGCACTAAACTAAAACTACATCCAATTTGGGAGGGGGGCAAAAAAGAGAAGAAGCAAAACACCAATCTTAGCAAATACGGAGCATAATTTGATAGTGCCTAAAATATACGGCCATACAACTAGAAAAAATATAATATAAAAATGCTAAAATAGTCTTACCTTCAACCCCCTCTTCTATATCCTCCAAACTGAATATTGGCACGGTGGGATCTACATGCTTGCTAGACTTCTTTTTGTCAGATCCCGTTTTACCTGATTTGGAATCTTTCTTTCGTGAGCCACCGCAGCAGGCTGCAAAGAACCCTCCTTCTCTCTTTTTCTTAGGTTTTAGAGGAGGCTCATAACCATACAATGCTGTTCTATTGAAAACACATCCGGTACCCACATAAACAGGGCCTTGAATGCCATCCAGACCTCTCAAGTTAATCTGTTTCAAGTTTCAACAACAAAAACAGTAACATAAATTGGGAGTTGAAGATTGTAGAATGGTTTCTGATTTATTTTTCTGTTCATCTAATTACTATATATCAAACCAAAAGCATTAGGAAATTTGAGTTTGTTGTTTTCATTCTAAGGATTATCCATTTTTTTTAAATATAAGAGTGCCAGTTATCTTTCGACGATCTTTTCTTCAATACCATCTACTTACCAAAAAGATAGTTTTGCTTTCACTGTATTTGTACAATTTGGTTATAAGATTGACCAAAGATTTGAACGAAAATTACTTGTGCGAGAGAAATTCTCAGATGCCTATTGATAGTATTCTAGATGTTGTTTCAGTGTTTATAACTTTGTTACAAAATAATAAAAGCATGTTAAATAGTAATTTGATTTCATTCTAGGTTGACTTTCAATAAAATAAATGAACTTTTTGGGGGGCACAGAAAGAGTATTAATTTTATTATATTTCAATATTTAATTTTCACTTTATGATTAGAAATAATGGGATGGGTATATGGGTGGATAGAAGTCCGTTGTTTAGTATTACAAATTCTTAAAATGTTGAGTCTAAAAATGAACAAGCCTTTTGACTAATACTTGCAATGTGGAATATAAAGATCCGACTCCGCCTCCTCCCTCCCCCGCCAAATCTCTTTAGCATGTACTCCCTCTCTGTCCCAAAATGAATGTCCAAATAAGTTCTCAAATTTGCTCTTGATCAAGAGCAAATTTGAAAAGTTTTTGGACATTCATTTTGGGACCGAGGTAGTAGCACATAACTAATGAATAAAGAGCAACTAAACGTAAAAAGGTGTAATAGACTGCTATATTTAGAAGCAAAGTAACTCACATCAAAGAAGACAGTATTTCTGTTGGCATATCGATCGTTCCTATCGATACCATCAAATCTTTGTGGAAACTGAACATAACAAACATATTTCCCGAGGTTTGGATCCATCATAAAACACATTGCTTCCCTTATAGCCTTGCTGTTGTTAATGTAATGATCACAATCAAGATTCAACAAGAAGGGTCCGTTTGTAAGGACTGCTGACACACGAACCTGCATAAAGATCACATTTAAAGTTACAGGCCATCTATTCGAAGACATTCATACTACAACAACAACAACAACAACAACAACAACAACAACAACAACAAAGCCTTCGCCCAAAATGATTTGGGGTCCGCTAACATGAATCATCGTATGGAATCATCAAAGAAAAGAGGTGAGGAAAAAAAGCTATTAAAAAAAATAGAAAAAAGAAACTAAGAAGATATTTAAAGAAGAAATAGGTGGAAGACATTAATACACTCCCCCGTCCCTAAATGAATGTCGAAAGTTCATTTTAAGGGACACTCTGAAAATGTGTGTTTTTTATAATTTTAATGACAAAGATGCATAAATATTCTTGTTTTCCACTTTTCAAACATTTAGTTTTACAAATATAAAGTGACTAGTGAAAAAAAAATTGGTAAAAAAAAATTTAGGGACAAAGTTGTTTTCAAAAATGACATTCATTTTGGGACAAAAATTTCTTACTAATCGACACTCATTTAGGGACAGAGGGAGTAAGTGCTAAAACATATTTTGACTACTCACAAGCGCATTCATTGCACCAGCCTTCTTGTGATGCTGGAAACCCGGACGCTTCTCACGAGAAACATAGACTAATCGTGGTAGCTCATTACCCTCACTGTCAAGCCCTCCACTTTGACCTAAAAAGACCTGCAGGTAGTCAAACAGTCATTGTCAGAATAGTGAACACCGGCGGATCCACACATACTCTAATGAGGGCAATTTTCCCCATTTAGTTTAATTTTTTTCTTTTTTACTAGTGCACATATTTTAAGAATTTAGGGGTTTTAGAGCAATTTATTGACACTTGCCCCCCATTTGAGTGAAGAAAAATGCAGTAAATTTTATTTTACCCTCTTTTACTTGGTGAAAATAATTTTTGCCCCGTCAAAATTTTTTGCTGATGATGTATCTATAGGTATGAGACTTCCATTTTACCTGAATCATTCCTGGATGATCCCTAATATTATTCCCAGGCCATGGCGTACCATCTTGCATGACCCAGCCTTCTTCAGGAACTTTCTGGGCTTTGGCAACAAGACCATTAATTCGAATTTTGAACTCTTCATATTCTCTCTGCAATATAAAGAGAATAAAAAAAGGAAAAATATAAAATGTCCTAAAAGGAAGATATTGTATAATTTAATGTACAAATAGGATCCTCACCTTCATAGCTCTACGATCTTTGACAAAGGTTGTCTGAACTTTGTCCTTCAGGTAGTCAACCTTTTGTGAAAAGTACCACTCTGGGGCCCGGGGCTCAATGCTATATTTCTTGCAGAAAGGAACCCATTTCCTAGCAAATTCTGACGTCTCAGATAAAGCTTCAAATGTTAACATGGCAGCTCCATCGTCAGAGACATAGCATGAAACCTTGTCAACTGGGTAGTCAACTGCAAGAATTGATAGGACAGTATTTGCAGTGACAAGAGGAGGTTCCTTTAAAGGATCCACAGTACTAACGAAAATGTCAACAGCAGCTAATTGTGATGGCTCTCCTTCTCGATCATATCTACCCCATACAAATTTTATATTAGAACCGTAATATAATAATAAGTATTGTAAAAAGATTTTCCTTTCCATCTGAAAAGTAAGAAGAACAACTCAATTAACTTGGACACAGGACAAGCGTATAACTCAAACAAATAATACTACCTCCACCCCAAAATAAATGTCCTGTTTTGACACTTTTAGTCAACTTAATAAAATTTTGACCAAAACTTTCTAAATTTTTTGTAATCTTCGTGAAATTCTAAGAATTTCTATTGATACACACCATTAGAAATACTATTAATAGCAATTTTATGGTTAAGAATTCATAAAATTTAGGTCATAGTTCAACTAGACCAAGAAAGTCAACGTATGACATTTATTTTGGGAAGGAGGGAGTAATTGGAATGAATGCTAGTGATGGAGAAGATTATCACCTAAGAGCAAGCCTGTCAAGATACGTTTCACGGTTTACTGGCAGCCATTTTGGGAACTGATCCAATATCCATGAGAATGCAAACCATACCTCACAGATTACAGAGAGTAACCACAATGGGTAGGCATTAGTCACGGGATTTGTTATTCGATAGTGCAAGAAAATGCACAAAACAACAAGCCGGAGTACGATAACCATCCTGTATGGATTTATCCTTGAGGACGGAATAGAAACTTTCCTTGAAAGAGGTTGTCGAGCTTCATCGTTCCTGCATCAAAAAGCAATTAAATTACCAATAAGTCAAAAAAGCACAAGACAAATATGATAGTTAAATGTAATTCTCTAATAAAGTCACCACTTAACAAAGAACCAAGGATGAAAACATTGTTTTTTTAAATGAAATAGCACAATTCCAACAAGAATGATTAAAGCTTAATTTTACAGTAACGCCATTTATTTTCTTTAGAGTTTACTAATATGACTTACAGCAACGCGTCATCGACCATAACGTCCGATCTGGCATCAATATCTACTCCTCTTTCAGAAGCAGCAGCATGGCTAGTGGTCATTGGAACAACATTTTTATCCTGCTTCATCTTCCAACCATCAACTCTCTCTTTCCAAGCTACGTTTCCTATTCCTGGCGATCCAAACTCCCTCACCGGATCAACAACCCTGATATTAGCTGCATTTTAAAAACATTAAAATTATTAATTAAAAAAAACGAGTTAAAGGGAGAGTCTAGTTAGGCATAAATAGCAAATGAAATATACGTGTTTGATGCAGTTCTGCACTATAAGACAATGGGTGTATGCGTTTTCCCAAACCACCGGGTGGGGGAGAAGCCACAGAAAGACGTTCAGGCGATGCTGCAGACAGCTCTCCAGAAACCTAAATAAATGCAGTCCGAAAAATGAATACAGCAGATCATATGACAAATCAAAAAGGTCAAATGTTATAGTCTAATTTGTTTACCTCCTGTCCATTTGTGAGCCTAGGAATATGTGTGTGAGAGACTTCTTTGTCATAATTAGGAGCTCCTGCATCTTCCGCTCGTCCATATGTCATGTGCCAGCTCAGCATTCGCTCAGCAATCTTCTGCTTCTCATTTTGAGTCTCTGTAGGGTAATGGATATCAGTGGCACTATCATCAGCATCAACATCCTCCTCTCTGTCGCCACGGATAGCAGGGCTTCCTGAATCAAACCAGTCAATAGAACTTACATAAGGTGATTCACTTGATTATCTTTGTGCGAAAAACAATGGAAATGAAGATGGATTGTTGCACTAAAGATTGCAAATTCTAAGACCAGATAGAAACAGAGAAGTATCTCCATTCTTGATACGAGCACTGATGTGTTCATTTGATAAGAACCTCATATTGAAGTTTACAACTTTTGTTCAAAAACAAGCTTTTAAGGACATGTTCAAAAACAAGCTTTTAAGGACACTACACAATTACGACTAAATGCATAACAATCCAATTTGAGATTATTAGTCCATCTCCAGGCTTAGGTGAAGTGTCTTAGCTACAGATAAGACACGGCTGAAGGGTCTTTGAACATTTGAGTGGTTCCTTAGCGAAGAAACGGTTCCTTAGTGAAGGAACCCTCCTTGTACATACACCAATCTACTTTGTCCAATGATTAGTATTTAATTTACTGTTTATATAATTTTGCACTCCCTCCGTCCCAAAATGAATGTCCATTTGGGATTTAGGGTCATTTTGAAAAGATTGAAGAAAGAAATCATAAACATTCTTGCTATTCACTTTCAAAATTTTAGTTTTGCAGAAATATAATGAACTATGAAAAAAAATATGACTTAGGGACAGTTATTTGAAGGTAAAGTTTCAAAAAATCATTCATTTGGGGACAAAACAGGACATTCAATTTGGGAAGGAGGGAGTAGTTTGTTGACTTGTGGGCCATCTTAAGAAACTTCGTAAAGCTCCTTATCAACGGAGATGAGAGTTCCTTCGTAAATGCTTATGTGGCAGTATATAGTGAGTTAAGGAACCCAAGTGGGTTCCTCAACATTGGGGATGGCCTAATAACAAACCTTTATGGCGCTTGTATCTGGTTTTGCATTGAGGGCAAGATTGGTTGCCGTCCTTGCGCTCGTACTCATAGCATGGCCTGCAAACGGGAAATCCACATACATCGCAGGCAACAAATGGTTCCCCATTCGCTGATACACCAACATTATCACCACAGATCTGGCAAACCTGACCACCTAGGCCTTTCAAAGGCTTTCCCTGACCATGTAAATATCACACATTAGCAACGCCACAACCCACAGAATAGGCAATATAGACCAAGGAGGATTCACAAACAAGCGAATTATGAACAAACCCAATGCCTAATCAAGAATTAAGACTCTAAAACGTATAAATATCACATCAACCAATCAGCATTCACTGTAAGATATATGGACACTGAAGTTTCTGTAGCAGTAGAGCAACATCAAGTTTTTTGACAATGTAAAACCATGATTGCAGATAACAAGTTGCTCAATAAGCATCAAGAATAACAACTGAAATCAAGAATCACGGGGACACCCATTGAGTAATTTAAAAGCTAAGAGCTGCCAAAACGACGAATCAGCATTTACAACTTGGTAACATTGACTATAAATCTTACAGAAATCGACCAAAGTAAATCATCTATAAATAAATATACTAACCGCAGTTTCGCCTTCCGATTCCATTACCCTTTTGAAAGAGCAAGAAACTGCAAACAATCAGCCAAGAATCTCAGCCTGATCTGTGCCCACCAAGCATGACAAAAGAGCTTCACACACTCCCCCACACCACTAACTACACAAAAACCAAAGTCATTAAATCAAAACATAATTCAATCATAAACACAGATCATCAGTAAAGCAAATTCAGATTTCACTTATAATTCAACTAAAATGGGTAAAACCGAAAAGAGGAAAACTATCAATAATCACAGATTACTTCCAATTAGGGATTAAAAAACTCAGACATCATATAAATTACAAAGAAAATCAGCAAAATTGAAATTACCTCAAAGATCTGGACTTTATCACCCCAAATCCCAAACCCACAATGCTTTCCCCAAGAATCAATCAAACAACACTACCCAGATCTTGAAATCAACATTATAGAGCTGGGGATGGAGATAAGCTCGAGTAGATTACGAGAGAAACACAGATGTATGTGTCTTTCTCTCTCTCTCTACAATACTTTGGACACTCTTATTCTCTCTCGAAATGCTTTCTTCTTTATCACACACAAGTATATATACAGTAGGTGAGATTATTTTCACACAGTTTGATAGCTGTACATACAATTAACAAATTGCTTAGATGAGACGAAAGCGACGCAGTAGCTGCTTTAAACTTGTCTCACCGACAGTCTTTCGACTCAAACCAAGCACTCATTTTTTTTCTAACAACACCACTCCACCGACGGCTATGTCAAAAAGAAGGAAAATTACTGGGCAGGTAAAGGGAAAAGAGTCGAGAAGAAACGCTTCTGTAGATTGGTGTAAACGGTAACTCCAATGTGTTGTGGGTCCAGAACTCTGAGTCTCCATTAAAAGAAGCCACATCAGTTGGGTATTGATATTTCACTTACTGCTATTTGCACCCCCTCTTTTTTTAAGTATACTCACTTTTTTAAAATTACAAAAAAGAAAATCATTATTTGAAAAGACATTATTGCCCTTGATATTGATAATACTAGGGTCACAAAACATTTTAACAAAAAGTTGGACACAAAATGATTTGTTATGATCATTGGTGATTTTAATTAAAAGTGTGGCGGATCTACAATCGATACAACCAATAAAATATCGTCACCTCATTTTGTGCTCAATTTTTGTGATCATATTTTGTTTTTCTCTCATTCTAATTACACAAACAAACAAAGCTCTAATTTTCATGTTCCTCAACTCAATCTCACATTTCTAGATATCCTCTAATAATAATTGTTTGACTTGTTTTACAAAATACCTAAAAACCCCTTCTTTTCAACATTATTCCTTGCTATATGCATCCCCTATCTTCCCCGTCTATCTCTTCTCAATCGCTTCCTCTTCCCACAATTTTCCTCATCTTTTCATCCCCTCATCTCATGCTGTTGTCGCACGTCACCACCTATCCCGCCGCCGAAGACAAAACTCCATATAGTTAGTCTCAACCATCTAGGAATGGGGCATAACCTAAGAAGCCTAAGTTTGCATGAGACGAATATAGGGAAGGTTGCTTGTGTGTGTGTGTTTGTAATTTTTTTTAGAAATAGAGATGGTTGACTTGGAGTGAAATTCAAACAAAGAGAAAAGAGAATATAAATTTGTTAGGCAGGGGTAAAAATGATGAGGAAGAAGGAGGAGAGACTCAATGCTATGTTTGTGTGCGTGAGGGATAGATATGGAAGAGAAATCTGGAAGGGGGTATTAATGATGGTTGAGAGGGCTAGGGGATGTGATATCCTTTGCCATGTCGGAATGATGTGGACTTTGATTATGATATTTAAGCCTCCACAATAAAAGACTAGACGCCAATAACATTCATGAAATTTTGGGTGGGCCTATGATATGCTAAGTAGACCCACTCATTTGTGATATCCTTTACCACATTGAGTCGTTACATGAAATGTAAAAAAAAATCAAGTAAATGTCGGAGAGGAGTAAGATGATGGTGGTTGGGTAGAACATGGTGAAGAAAGCAAAGATAAAAAGATAGGGGTGGGGAAAACATGACAGGTTTGGAAGAATAAGGGTAGAGGAGAAAGGTAAGTATAGCGTAGTGGCAGAGTTGGACGAAGAGGGGGAAGAGCGAGGCAGTGGCTATGAATGTTGTGACAGTGAAATTGCTAGTAATGGAGGTTGGATGAGGGGGACGAGCCTGAAATTGAGGTATATTTTGGGCTTGGTCCAGCCCATGTAATGGTCAGGTATATTTTAGGTTTAGTCCATCCCATATAATGATCAAAACCTATTGTTTTTTTGGCAAAAAAATGTCGTAAAAAGAGGAAAATGAAGAGTTGTTTCTGGAATAATTCAATGAATAACAAAAATCAATTTCTAGACAATTCAAGTGAGTAGTGTGTTGTAACTTTCATGTCGATGTATTGCTTTTGTACATTTTGGTTGGTATCCTACTACTTATGTTTGTCTTCATTTTGCAGTAATGTATGCATTATCAACTTGTATATTGTTGCTATGTGTGAATGTGTGGCCCTCGGGATTGAACCATTTTATGGTTCGCCGTTCACCTCAGTTTGAAGACACCAGTTTTATTGAAAAACGGAGTCGCCACGCCATTTTGATTTTCTCAAAACATTGAAAAAAAGGATAAGGGTCCGGAGGTTAAGTTACTCCATGGGAAGAACGTTTGGCGTTCACCCAAGGAGCCTTGCAAAAGCAAGTCTTCCTAGGTCTGAAGTTTGTGCTTGTTTGTGCGCTCGTGTGCGTGTGTGATTTGAAAAGAGGAGGAAATGTGCCAAGTTTATCTGTCGGATGTATAAACCATTTAAGAAGGTTATAGCTCGGGATTCCTTGGATTTGATGCTTTTGAAATTTTGATCCTGTGCTCATTTTGGACTTGTGATCATCATTACGGGACCTTTCTACCCTTCCGTTAGGTTAATCAACCATGGATGGTATGTCTTAAACCAACGTTCTTTGGGGATTTGGTCACATGTGATCGAGAGAGGGACGTCTTTTAAGTCCAAGAATGAGACTCTTTAGAAAAGGAGGAATCTTTGCCCATCGACCCTACATCTTGAGACGATAATGATTCGTAGGGACATTTTATGTTCGTCTCAAGTGATTATCGGAGATTTCGGGACTAAGATCCGTCGATTTCTAAAGGGACAACGATTGTGGCATTTTTGTGATGGAAACGATGTAAAGATGGAGTCTTTACACCGATCCTCACCACGAAATGCTCCAAGAACCAAGGGACTATGGGAAAGGGGTATAAAGATTGGATCTTTATACTCATCCTATGTCTTTTGTGCCTTAAAAGGCTATTAGACAATCCTCGGAGAGAGATCCATCTTTTAGGGACATGGGGAGAATGACATTAAAGTAAAGATAGCATTTTTAATGTAAATAATACAATGAACATCATTAAAATAGAGACATAAAGTAAAAGGAATGATCTTTATGGCTTTTCCTATGTCCTTTAAGACCTCATAAGGTGGACAATCCTTGGAAAGCTAGATCAAGGGAAGGGGATGACATAATATGAATAAAGATTGCATTTTTATGTAAAAAGATAAAGGGACATCACATCATCATGTGGTAGATCATCCCTAGAACAAGCCACTTGTGGAACCTTGTTCATCCTTGGGAGAGGATCTCCAATGAATCATTTGTGTAGGGGGAGTGGGAATATGATAATTACATTGCATAGATAAGAACTTTAAGACAATAAATCAATATATATGACAAATAACAAGAATATAAATGACAAGTAGTAAGTAAAGCAATATAATGAGAGTAGATTAAGAGGAAAGGAAGGAGAGATTACCAATGTTGGTTTTCTCTATCTCCCAAGGGGATTTTCCTATTTAGGAATAGATTAGGATGGGATTTGTGTATGAGGGAGGTGAGTTTTGAGTGTTTTTAGTTTTTGGAAATTCGGGCCTTAATTTGGGGCAGAGTAACAGTGCTGAAAATTTTATCAAAATGAATAGAGGAGGCCTCTATTTATAGGCTGCAGTGTGCTTCCTAAAGAAGCCGCCCGGCGTGAATCTGCGGCAAAAAAAGCCGCCCGGCGTTATCCTCTGTCGTGTCAGCATATTTCTAGATTCATGCAAGGTGGCAGCTAGAGGCTTCTTTCCAGTGAGGTCCTGCTTGGAATTCTAATTCCTAGCAGGTCCCTCCTCCCTTGGAAAGTTTGGAAAAGTTTCCGAATTGCCCCTAAACTTTATGAAAGTTTGGGGAATTGCCGGAAAATTTAACCGGAAGGCATGAGCCAGATTTGGGTACTTACACTATGTTACCCAGCAAGGTATATGATGAATGTGTTTTTATCCATCCAAATTATATGCTTTTAGACTTATTTAATGCTCAATCTTGGGTATTTTGATGGCTTTTTGGAGTGTTTATGAGTACAGAAAATAGAATGAGAATAGAATGAATTATGGTCTTAAATGAGTACAAAAAGGAATGATCAAAAGCGGAGCAGCAAGGGAAGAAAGAATGAAAATAACAGAAAAATAATAAGGATGTGTCCTTGTGAAACCAATTTCATTGTATAGTACTCGTCAAAAGCTTTCCAACGATACGTGATGCTGGGTATGGTTATTATAAACCTCTCCTATTACTTGATTTGATTGATATCATGACCTATTTTAATTTACATGGAATTTAAGATCTTATGTATAAAGTTTCACACTTCAAATTTTAGTTAAGTCCATTTTTATTAGTAGTGTTATTTAGGCTTTAGAAGGTTACAAACTTAAAGTATTTTGGTTCAAGGAAAGTCTAAAGTGGCCAAACTTGTGGTCGACCACTCGGCTGACCGCATACCCTTCAGGCAAGCCTCAATGGAACAAAATCAATGTGGTTGATCGCATGCCCTCTAGTTGACCACACCACCTATTGTCCTTAGCCAAATTAAAGTTATTGAAGATTGAAGACCAGATCTTGGTATAATTATCTCTGACCACAACTCAGAGTTAACTCAAAAAGGTGACAGTTGTTGTCATTCGTACAATGACGTACCACCTTTCCACTAACCTCTGCAACATGAAGACAAATGGGAAATGTGCTCCAATCAGACTTCAACAGCACATTATTATTAACGTTTATCCAATAAGGATTTCCAATGACTACTTGATCACACAAGGCTATAAATGGACCTTGTGTTCAAGACATGAAGATTGCTAGAGAATTGTTGTTGAAATTCTCAAGAAGTTTTGAAGCTCATACTCAGATTTCCAGAATCCTTTGAATCTTCAAATACTTCATATTCAAGCCTTCAAGAAACATTTCTTACCCAGAAATCTCTCAAGCCTTGCAACCACAACAAGATTTATCAAGCTCTCAATACTTATATTATAAATAGCTCTTGATTCTTGAACACACTCACACACACCTTAAATTCAATCATATTGATTGTATTTCTTGGGATACACTGGTTATAGTCTAGTATTAGCTTCATAGAAAAGATAGTTAGATTTGAGATTGATTCTCACTTTGTAATTCTTGTAACAGCTGCTCAAAGATCTAAATATACTATCTCACTTAAAAAATCCAAGACTAACTATCTTGGTAGAAAACGTAGATCATTTACTATTTAACCTCTTCAAATATCTTGTTCACACTTTATGCACTTTACTTTAATTGTTCATAAGTTTCCTTATTATTATTTGTGTTTAATCTTTACAGATATCCAACTTTATTGTGAATTGTGTTTATAGTTGAACTTTGCCTTAGCACCATTTTCAATCTTGTGGTCGACCACTTCACTTTCTTGACCGCACTTTTACACTTAGAAACTTCCGCTGTGCATTTTACTATTTTGGAAATTGGTTTTTACTTGACCACACTTTCACCATAGTAAGTCAAGGTTGAATTTTGAAAAAGGTTAGAAAAAATTTATACATCTATTCACCTCCCCCCCCTCTAGCTATTTTTCATACCCTTGTTGCACCTTTGGGACCAACACATGACACGTCCAAAATGTAGTCTATATAAATGAAGTTATGACCTTCAAAAGATTGACGAAAAAGGTACAAGTTAGCAAAGCATGAACATCGGACGCCCCCAATAAATGGGAGTGGACGCTCCCAAATTCCAGAAACCAAGAGAAGCCACTGCCACTTGGAGGCGGACGCTCCCTTTTTTCGGGGGCGGCCATACCCACCTCTGTGTAGCAACTTCAATTTTTTCATTAACGACTAGAATTTGGTGATTGTTTCCTAATTTTTGACACATTTTCTTTCAAGTATAAATAGAACAACTACAGCCACTTTCAGGGACATATTTTATTGAATGTTTTATTTTTCTTTTAAAGTTTGTAGCAATAATTCAAGGTTCTAGTTCCAGATTTTTATGTTTTTAATTTTATTTTCTATTTTCTGTTTTAATTTGGTGATTGTTTCCTAATTTTTGACACATTTTTCTGTTTAATTCATGGATTGTACGTAACAATACTGGATCTCTATACTATAATCTATTATTCATGTGGTCAATCTTGTTCTAGTTATTCGAAGTATTCTTAATTCAAGGTTTTAGAGTTTCAACTTTATATTAAGATAATTTTGGCTCTTTACTATTTGGGTATTAATTGGACCATTAACTTGGGTGATTAATAACCAACCACTACATTGTTCATTAGATCTAATTGAGGCCGTAATAGAAATTAAAAGGATCTAGGTTTGTATATTCTTAAGTGCTTAATAAGTTCTTTGCATGTTATATGATCGTAATAGAAAGTATAATATAAAAAGAACAATAGGATTACAATTCGGTCACCTTACCGCGTCTCAAACCTTACTTTAGTGAATGAACCTTATAATGAGATTGACATCTTTATTTATAAAAATAGCATAGAGTGAAGGTATTTTGAAACCCAATCCGTGAAATTTTTTTTCGTAATATCGTCAATCCCTTGCTTTTACTTGTTTTCTTAGTTTAAATTTTTTAAATTATGTTTTAGTAGGTCAATAAACAATCAAACAAAACCCCCCATTCGGTTACTTTCTCACTGCCTTGAGTCAATTTATTTACCTTCAAGTCTCTATGAATTCGACTCTGCTTTGAATAATACTACAGTAGTAGACAAGTGCACTTGATAGGTAATTATTATACGAGGGAGATAACCTCCCTCAGTATACGTGGCTTATTTAGTGAGGGAAATTTTGGTGAAGAAGTGTGGATATTATTTTTGGGGATATACTTAGAAATGTTAGGGAGTATAAATATGCTCACTCTCTCTATATAATGTCCGTGAATTTTATTGCTCGAGTTTACATGGTGGTAAGTCTAGCTCGTTACGAAGACATCACTACGTGAGATAAGTTTTGCTAGAAGACTTATCGACAGTCTTAAGCCACATGGTGGGTGATTCCAATTTTTTAAAATGACAAGAATTTTATTGGTAAAATTGGGAAATCACCTACCATTCTTCTCGAATACAAACAACAATAAATCATTAAAAAAATGGCTAAATTACAAATATGGGTTCAAAGTTTGGGGGTGAAATTATACGGATCGCGCGGATTGCGAAGAGCAATTTTTTGATGGACTTCACTGAAAAGAGAGTCGCCACGCCGTTTTGTATTATGAGCCTAAACTTTGAAAAAGACTAGTTTGAAAAGGATTTGGTTGGGAGCCAAAGCTTAGGAAAAGGCTTTTGAAAATGAGGTCGTTTTGATTGGGAGCCAAAACTTAGGAAAAGGCTTTTTTGAACAGAGATTGTTAGGTTCGGAGGTCAGGTTACGTTTCGGGAAGAGTATCTGAAGATCACCCGAAATGCCTCGTATGATGAGTCTTTCTACCTTTCTCAAAAAGTGTACATGTGTGTGTGTTCGTGTTACTTTTGAAAATGAGTTTGAATGATAAACGTTGAGTTTTGAGTTAGAAAAGGAGTTTTGTATGGCAAACCTTGGTTTTGAATCGGGCAGAGTTTCCCCTTAATTTGGTGTTTAGAAGCCTAAGGATTTGGGCAGCATTTCAACTTGGGTCGATTTAGCCTATGTTTTTGAGGATTAGAATCCACTGACGAGTAGCACGAGGGCCCTCGAAGAGCAGAGAATTCCACCGACGAGTAGCACGAGGGCCCCCGAAGAGTGGAGAAAGACTAGCATTTGTTGGGTTTTGGGGTTACAAATGTAGCGGAAGACTTAGAAATAACAACAAAACCCTAGCCCTATGATCCGTCTATCATGAAGAGGTAAAAGCCATGAAATAGAATTTACAAACCTTAATGCGATTATGTTGATCTTTCTAAACGGATCTTGGATTCAAATCTTATTTGAATCGATGAACAACCTTCGAATTTTGAACCGTTGGTGAAACTTGGATCTTCAAAGCGAATCTCAAAAATAAATCTCAAAAACCGTTGATGAAGGTTTTTGATCTTCTCCTTGTTCTAAACCTTGTGATGAATCAACGATTGAAATCTTCAAGCTTTAGGTGATAAAGCAATCACCCTCTATCGGTAATCCACACGCGAACGGACCAAGAACACTTCTTGTTTGATTGCTAGATGATCCCCGATTATTGAAACTCCTTTCAATAATCAATGGATGTTTGGTAGAATGAATCTATGGAATTTGATCTTTGATTCGTAATCAAAATCAACCAATTAGTGTTTCAAAAACTCTAATTTTCGTCACTTTTTGTTAGGAAAAAAGAGTTCTATTTATACTTGTTATAAATCCCTAACACTTGGGGAAAATAGTCCTTTTCCAAGCAAAAACGGGTTTCCAGCGCCGCCGGGACGAGTCGTCCCGTACGGGACGAGTCGTCCCCTGAAACCAACAACCTGATTCATTCGTCCCTTTGATGGGGGATAGTGTTGGGATTGAAGCCAAAACCAAGGAGATGATCAAAATCATGGAGGAGCAGAAAATCGGAGGGACTGTTGAGGTGGGCGACCGCCCATAGAGGAGGTGGGCGACCGCCCAAGTAAACAGATTGACGGGGACGGTTCTCTGCAAAGGCCTGTAAGGAGTCTTGGAGTGGAATTAATTTCGGTAACAAATTAATTCCTAATTAAAGTGATACTCCTTCCATGTCAAGGACTCCGGGTAAATTAGGTTTTGATTAGGAGTAGGTTTTGTATCCCTATAAATACATTGTGACTACCACCATATTATTTGTACCCATTTTTGTACACAAGTGTACCCAAGAGGAGAAAGTTAGGATATCAAAGGGAGCCACAAAATAGTGTCTAGGAAGGGAGGTCGGGGCCCTAGGAGAGCCATGGGGGCGATCCTACAACCCGGCCATGACCGTGTTATTTGTGCGTTCTAGGGGAGGTGAGATAATATATATGAGAGATTGCTCATGGAGAGTTACTATGCTAGATCTGTGTGAGTGCATATGTAAAGTTGTAATCCTTCATATATTATTATAGTGATATCCTGGCTTGGTGCCTCCGGATGTAGCCACAGGTGGTGGTGAACCGGGTTAACAATTCTTGTGTTCTTGTGTGTGTGGTGCTCTTGTTCTTTCATATTATCATGTGTTGATTTATTTTCTCCATGTTGATGACTGCTAGTATGGGCTAGTGGATGTGGTGATCCCCCCAATTTCACAACAAATAGTTGGGCCAAACTGGGCACGAGTCGTCCCCTGACCCCAGAATTCAACAATTAAGCCATTTTTAATCAGTTCTTTTGTGTGTGACCCTTTAGCAATTATATTTTATGTTGGTAGTGAGTTGAAACATCAACCTCACAAGACATAAGTGACTTCTAGCAAATCATTATGTCCACCCAATTAAATATAACATCAAAGCTTGATTCCTTGATAGATCAAATGTCACAATCCCTTTGTCCACAATGTCTAATTGAACATGAGTCATGGTCCATGTCAACTCATACCGTTCAATGCTTTCTCGATTCCGAATATGTTGATAATCCAAGTGCATTTGATCTCTATCAAATCTCTTGAGTATGGCCATACATTTCATCAACACTATTCATCGAGGGGCCCAAGCAAACATCTCTCTTCATAAGAGGGACAAATCCCGTCTTGGCTTATCATTCTTCCCTACAAGAATCCAATCATGCTAACATAGCCCTTATTGCTATCCGACTAACAATAGTGTTAGACTATATTAAACACAACGTTCATCATGTGGAAGATGATGATAATCTCAGGTACGATGGATTCTAATGACACGACTATCATGAGATTTAATCATGACAACAGACCATGTCATAAATCTCATAAGTAGGTCAAGTCCAGTACTCGTTCTCTAGCAAGTACCCATAAGTGTAATGTGCATCTCCATGCATATAATCATCTCCATGATTATCCATTACCAACTTATACTAGTTGTTCACAACAACTAGGGACGCAATTCAATATAATAAACATGTAAATATATAATGAACAGAATAAACATGTACTCTATAATAAATGATAAAGATGATACATAACGGTTTAAGTTAAACATAACTAAAGCCTAGGGCATTACACCAACAACATTTGTGCTAGGGGTGAAGAGAGGAGTGAATTGGTGAGGAAATATGGGAGGAGGAGGGGAGTATTTATAGGAGGTGAAGAAGGTTGCCTTGGACTGGTTTGGACAGTTTTTAAATGTCAAAACAGTCTTGAAAGGATTGCTTAGGCTGATTATTTATCTGGAAGAAGAGATCGGACGGCCAGACCTTCAATTTGGAGGGCATTTTGGTCTTTTCAGCCTTGAATTTGATTGATGTTGACACGTGGCCTCGTGCATGCATGCCAAGTGTCTCGCTTAGTCGCTAAGCAAGGGTTTTTGTTCCGCTTTGGCCCAGTTTTGACTATTTTCTAAATAACTGTCCAAGAAAGTGTCGGAACAGTCTCGAAAAGTCTCGGAAATTGCGTATTCAAAGAAAGTGGTGTCTTTCACGTGACCGAACGTGAGTTGAATGCACTTTGATTTCTCGAATGCTCGGGGCAGTCCTGGAAAGTCTCGTTAACTTGGAAAGTGTGAGTTAACGGATTCTAACGATTCGGATTTGGGTACTTACAGTAGCCCCTCGGCGACGTCACTTACGGAGGGAGTGGTGTCGTCGAAAAAAGATAAGGATCCAAATCGGGGGATGCCTTATGGAGAGACCTGGACGGTCAATTGGCTGGACTCTTAGAGAAAGGATTCCTACGTATCTTGAGCGGGAATCAAGCCGATCATAGTTCACGGCAATTCGTAGGGGCCTCGACCTGCGGGGAATGATTATGAGGAGTTCGTCCTGATTGAGACTATTTTAAAGGCGTCTAAACCTGAGGGAGACTATTTAAAGGCGTCTATACCTGAGGGAGACTATTTGAAGGCGTCCAAACCTGAGGGAGACTATTTGAAGGCGTCTAAACCTGAGGGAGACTATTTGAAGGCGTCTATACCTGTGGGAGACTATTTGGAGGCGTCTACCTGAGGGAGACTATTTGAAGGTGTCTATACCTGTGGAAGACTATTTGAAGGTGTCTATACCTGAGGGAGACTATTTGAAATATTATAAGGCGTCTATACCTGAGGGAGACTATTTGAAGGCTTCTATACCTGAGGGAGATTATTTGAAGGCGTCTATACCTGAGAGAGACTGTTTGAAGGCGTCTATACCTGAGGGAGACTATTTGAAGGCGTCTATACCTGAGGGAGACTATTTGAAGGGGTCTAAACCTGAGGGAGACTATTTAAAGGCGTCTAAACCTAAGGGAGTGAGGGCGTGGTGGCACCTCAGACTGAGATTACTGAAACATTCGAGGGCGTGTGGTGCCTCAGACCGAGATTACTGAAACTTGCCAGGGCATGTGGCGCCTCAGACTGAGATTACTGAAACATTCGAGGGCGTGTGGCACCTCAGATCGAGATTACTGAAACTTGCGAGGGAGTGTGGCGCCTCGGACCAAGATTACTGAAATTTTCGAGGGCATGTGGTGCCTCAGACCGAGATTTTTGAAACTTTCGAGGGCGTGTGGCGCCTCAGACCGAGATTACTAAAACTTTCGAGGGCGTGTGGCGCCTCAGACTGAGATTTTTGAAACTTTCGAGAGCGTGTGGCACCTCAGACCGAGATTACTGAAACTTTTGAGGGCGTGTGGCGCCTCAGACCGAGATTTTTGAAACTTTCGAGGGCGTGTGGCGCCTCAGACCGAGATTACTGAAACTTTTGAGGGCGTGTGGCGCCTCAGACCGAGATTTTTGAAACTTTCGAGGGCGTGTGGCGCCTCAGACCGAGATTACTGAAACTTTCGAGGGCGTGTGGCGCCTCAGACCGAATTATGAGGACGTCCTTGTCCTAAGATGAAGGCGTTCGTGCCTTGAGATTGATTTTTGTAAGGCATTCGTGCCTTGAGATGAAGATTTTTGTAAGGCGTTCGTGCCTTGAGATTGATTTTTGTAAGGCGTTCGTGCCTTGGGTGTTGGACTTATGATGACGGTCAGGATTTACTGCTGGGGATTTGGTGGAAATGACGGGAATGGTTGTGTTAAATAGATGTTTATGACAACACGGTCCAAGACTTTTGAAGTTCTAACGATTTGGTTAGAAACAAAGAGGCAATGCTCGACGTTCTAATAATTCAGTTAGAAACGGAGAAGAAACACTTAACGTTCTAACGATTTGGTTAGAAATGGAGAAGCAACGCTCGATGTTCTAACGATTTGGCTAGAAACGGAGAAGCAACGCTCGACGTTCTAACGATTTGGTTAGAAACGGAGAAAAAAGTCTTAATGTTCTAACGATTCGGTTAGCAACGCTCGACGTTCTAACGATTTGGTTAGAAACGGAGAAGCAACGCTCGATGTTCTAACGATTTGGTTAGAAACGGAGAAGAAAGGCTTAACGTTCTAACGATTCAGTTAGAAACGGAGAAGCAACGCTCGACGTTCTAACGATTTGGTTAGAAACGGAGAAGCAACGCTCGACGTTCTAACGATTTGGTTAGAAACGGAGAAGAAAGGCTTAACGTTCTAACGATTCGGTTAGAAACGGAGAAGCAACACTCGACGTTCTAACGATTTGGTTAGAAACGGAGAAGAAAGGCTTAACGTTCTAACGATTCGGTTAGAAACGGAGAAGCAACGCTCGACGTTCTAACGATTTGGTTAGAAACGGAGAAGCAACGCTCGACGTTCTAACGATTTGGTTAGAAACGGGAAGGAACCAATCAGCTTTCTAACTATTCGGTTAGGGAGAAGATTGTTTACCTGCTGGGGAAGAAGATACTCGGACTTACCATGATGGCCAAAGAAGGATTGAAGTTCTAACGATGGGGTTATGAACGGATTTTAACCTCGGGAGAGGATGGCACATTGCTGGGGGAAAAGCGTCCAATAGTTCCAACAAAGTTGTTTAGGAACTGAGGGGATTGATTGACGTTCTAACAAGTAGTTAGAAACAGAAGATGATTGACGTTCCTTAAAAGGATGGTCTTTGTGGGCACCCCAACCCGAAACCTAACACGTGTCTCGAGCCGGAGAGTCCAACCTAATAAAGACCACCTGTGATTTTTGAAAACATTTGACTTAACTAAAAAGAACACAACTGTAGCATTAACTTTCAAACACTAACTTGGGTCATCTCTACTTGGAGGAAAAGGGGTAAACAACTTTGAAACCAACTTACTTTAGTTACATATTACAAAGATTCACAAATATAAGTTTGAAACCAAAGGTTTATATATACAAACTCCACCAAGGAGACCAAAATATAACTACAACACTCCCATCTAGTCCATATACATACCCGACAACCCAAAAGACAAGTACAAACTCCGCACCGTCCTCACTGGCCGGGTCCTCCTGTCTCAGTCCGATCTAAAACATTAAAGGGAGAAGGGTGAGAATAAATCTCAATAAGTTATTATGAATGCAACAATATGCCAAGTAAGATGCAACACATACAAGGTGCATATACACACATTGGAAAAGCCGTAAACACATTACATTACCTTGGTTTACCTTTTCCCGTCTGACCAATAAGTCGTACAACATCGGGAGATAAAACTCCACTCATTTGTGAACTGCTTGAGCATATTCACATCTTATAAGACCCGTTTTTCAGGGAACCATATACGATACTAGCAACTATGTAAGGCTTTTGGCTCAATACAGATGCTATAACCCCAATCTGTGGCCACAGAAGGGGACAGTCACAGGTATAACGTAATCCGATCACATTAGGTCACACTTTCCATAATTGATCATTGTTAGGTCCTGAAAGGTAGGAAACAGGCTAGAGGGGGGGGTGAATAGCCTGATTAAAACTTTTTGCTTAAAAACTCTTAGTCTTGATAAAAGGTTGAAGAAAATACACTTGCTAACCGTTTGAAAAGTTTTGCACAGCGGAATAAAGGTTAGGCTAGGTTTTCAACAGGTTAGGTAGAGTTTTCAAAAGCAGTCCATTAAAAATCCTTATGCAAACATGACAAATTATATTTCCAAGTAAGAGAAACAAGTTGAGCAGTAGGTTGAGTCAATAGGTTGTGACCAGTTGAGAGAATGTCAACCAAGCATAACAACACAAAAATAAACAAACGCACGTAAGAATGACGCATTGTTTCAAGAGGTTCACAAAGTGTTAAATAACTGCTACGTCCTCTACCAAGTTTGGTCGAACTTGGATTTGTGAAAGTGCACTACTATATTAATGGTATCTACCTATTACAAGTTGCAAGCCAATGATCAAGGCCGCCAAACTAAAGGTGACCACTAACGGATCGTGCTACAATAAAGACCTGGTGTTTTCTAGAGATGTGCTCACAAGTTGAGCTGATTTCTCTAGGGTGTTGTGTGTGAATCAATCAATGTGTTCCAAATGTAATCTAATGAAGGAACACTACACTATTGATTGAGGTGCACAAAGTATAAGTCCTAACAGAGATGTCTAGTGAATAAGAGGACCGAATTGAATGCCTTGAACTATGGAGTTTTCGTGATGGTAGTTCGTGAGCAACTCACTCTCAAGAATCATAAATGCACCAACCTTCTTCAATGCTCCAGGAAGCTATTTATAGAGAACTTTGAAAAGGAGCCGTTGTCTTTCAAGAGATTGCAATGATGACTTGATCGTGCATGCCTTTGAATTGAAGGATCTTTGCATTAAATGCCCGAGATAGGAGAGAGAAGATTTTTCCTTGAGTGGTTGAAAGGATGTGAGTACCGGTCATTTTGACAATCTATTTTGAGCTTCGACAGCCGTAGGAATGTCACTTCAGCGTCTATTCAAAGCATGCTTGCCTTACCAACTTTAGCTAAGGGGATTGGCCGGGTAGTCGGGAGCAATAAATGCTTCTGCTAGGGCTAGCCGAGGAAAGCTTGCCGAGGAAGCCTTAACCGGCAAAGGATAGGATGCAACCTCGTGAAGGTTACATCGGCTAGATAGGCGACCGGTTAGATTGACATAGCGGTTAGGAATTCAACCGTGCTAGGTGGCAAACCGAGTAGCTCACGTAAAATATCATGGGAGCAAATCTTCACACCTTCAAGTCTTCAAGGTCTTGAGAAAATTACATGAAATAAAAACACCGGCACTAGCATTAAGGGACCTATCATACATAGAAAAATTCTATTGGGTCTAATTAAAATTAGGGTCCACATTAATGCTTGTTGTGATCGGGTTTAAGCAATTCTAAACCTAAGCATATATTTGACTAACAATCTCCTCCTAATTGCTTAAGTCCAATCACCCTAGGTTAGCATCATTTTTGACTTAGTAAAAGAATGACTAAATATTTATATTTTAGATGTGTCATTCCCTTAAGTCAAGTAACATCATAGATGCAACCTAAGAAAGCTTACGTAAAGATTGAAAGCTTAGAAATTTAAAACAAGATAAAGTGAAATATTTTTGAATGAGTAAACCTCGCAAAATGAAATAGTTAGAATAGTTTGAACATCCAAAAATAATCAAAAGAGAATAAGGAAAGATAAGTCATTCAAAACAACAGAGTTTGAGGTTAAGGAAATCTCATTGATTAGTCTTCAACCGGTTAAGCAAAAGATGGAAAGACAAGTTCCTCATCGGTTACATTCTAGATCGGGGCAGCAGGATCATCGGCTGGAGGAAAATCCTGTGGTCTCGAAGGAGGAGTAGCCGATGGATCGCTGGCTGAGTGCGAGATTTCTTGGCCGACTTCTTGGCTTCCTTGTCATCTCTCTTCCTTTTCTTCCTAGCGTACTTCTCTCGCATCAGCCGCCTAGCATCTTCTTAAGGACTTCATTTTCGCCTTAAGCTTGATCCTCTCGTTGTTGGTCTTTCCGAATAATGAGGCTTGATCGGCTAGCTTCGATCTCACCTTCTTGATTTCTTCAATTGCAAGCTTCGAGATCGGCTGGGGCATCCTCGGGCAAAGTGTTCAGGAGTTCCTTGTTCAACCGGGTCAAGGCACCTAGCCGAGTGGAAAGATCGGTTATCTTGGCATCTTTATCAAACAAATCGGCCACATAGTTAGCTAGGTCCTTTGCATAACCGTGCTCCATTCTCGTCTAGCCTCTTTTCTTCCTCCTCCCGATTGACTTAACCATACTCGCAACTGTGGCATCATAAAGTTCACAAAGATCACGAACAACAACAGACGGCTGAGTTCATCTTCGTGGAGCCGGTTGAGGAACATCGTGGGACGGATCAAAGCATCATTATTTGAAGAGCCATCGGTCAAGAGCTAACCGATATAGCCTGAGGATCACTTGGAGGAGTAGTAACAATTGTCAAGGCTTCGAACCGGTTGGGAATGAACACTTGAATGGCAAGGGAAGGATTTGGTGGAGAAAGAGGAACGACGGGAGGCTTCTCGCTTAAATGTGCAGAGAGGGGAATAGAGCGACCGGTTAGGGATGGAGTTGGAGAACCTGTAGAGGCATCGGTTGAAGAATCGGCTGATCACCGACATGAACCGGACCGATCCTAGAGACTTGACCGGTTGGAGAAAAAGTAATCTCCTCATCAATGTATACCGAAGAAGCAATAGAGGGACCGAACACGAGGAAATCATTGGGATCGAAGAGAATAGGGAGTCGACTCAAGGCCGAGAGTAATAGCATTCGAACATCACGGGCTTCATCAAATGCGGAGGCAATAAGATCTCGCAGCAAGCAGGGAGCCAATGCTAAAGCATGTTGCTTTGATCGAATCAAAGGAATAACCCCGAGAGCAAGGAGTAGAAGGGATGCTTGCCGAATGTTGCTCCACGGCCTAGGATTGCCATTTCTCAAAATAGAAAGCCGAGGCACATTTGGCATTAACCCAACTCGCGAGTAACCTCGTAGCACCATCTCACAATACGTAGCTCCAAAACTCGAATAATACGGTTGTTGACCGAAAGATAACGCATGAAAATGTTGGGAGAGGAAAATGTGCAATCATCCGGTCCAGTAGGCAGCCGAGCCACTTCACCTTGAATTCTTATGTGGCGAAGTCTTTGAGATTGGGAAGGAGAGACTCGGTTTCCGCTTTGAAGGGAATTTGGTGATCAACCGTTGATCGGTTTTGGAGGGCTTGACCGATTGACCTTTGGGTGGAGGAAACCGAAGACGAAGTTTGAGTGCAACCGGCTTCGGGCTTTGGAACTTGTTTCTCCAGTGGCCAACGGTTCTCGACAGTAGAAAGGGACATTAACTTCTTTTTCTTTCAACTTTTTGAGTTCATGGGAAAATGGAGGAGGATCAAAACCAATTTATACTCAAGACGGCTAGAAATCTTCTCATGGGGTTCAAAGAGTGGAATACCATGAGGGGATCGAGGAATGGAAGATCCGGTAGTGTAATAGTTCAAGGGAGAGAAGATGTCTTTTTGAAGAACGCAAGGATCAAAGATAAGTCTGGTGGGATAGCAGGATCCAAGATATCAAATTCTTCTTCATCCGAAATTTCTTCCACAAAGAAATCGAATCTCCATCAGAGCATCGAAGTAGGAATAGCGTAAGATGAAGGTACGGACCGAGTCTCCTCCTCAACTCTTGGAGGGCTAGAAAGCATAGATCGAATTTCTTTACTGACCGTCAAGAATTGAAGCTTCAAGAGCTTGAGCAAAGGGCAAGAGCATCGGCTCGGTCTTGTAGCCGTTTTCCTCTACATCAAATAGACTAACACCACTTGTCAAGAAGGATATCATTAGGATCAATCGGCCGAGAGGCTTCAACCGGTTCGTAAGATACAACGGTTGGAGGGATTGAAATCGGTGGAGGTGTCATCTGGCTGAGTAGAGGCCGGGATGTCTGCAGAGCCTCCTCCCAAAGGAGTAACCGGTGACGTATCGCAATGCCTCCTCCCAAGCTTCTAACCGTTGCCATCGGTTGGGGAGTGGTGAAAGCTTGATTCGAGCTCTCCATCCGGCCAGGTTTGTCCTCATCATCATCATTATCGTAACTTGAACCGGAAATGGATTCAACAACCTCTTCGTATTTTTCTTTTTCTTCCTCCTCATCTTCAAACATAGCATCAATCTCTTCATCAAGCAACCGTAGGCCATTTGGTGGAGGAGGACCGAATCGCGTAAAAGAAATCGGCTAAGGAAATATTTCCACCGCCTTGAATTCATTGTCCATATCAAGTAAATTATCCAACAAATCCATCACATTTCGATCGCTGTTCTTTCTAGGGCCAAGGCACCGGTTCGTAGTCAAAATTTGGAAGAGTATCCATATCCATTTCATATCTCCTGCATCGGTAAAGATCTGTCTCAATCAAGGTATCTTCACCCATAGAGAATAGCAAAGTCGCCCCATACAAACTTGGACCATCATGTCCCGCCTCATTCTATCTTGAGCTAAGAAAACAAATGCTCCATTTGAGGGGAAGCCGATCAAAAAATTTGTTGTATACCTTGATAAGATCGCGCCTAGAAGCGGAAAGATCAAAATTTCGAGACGGCAAGGTCCGCCGAAGTACACGCCCTTCTCGATATGTCGGTTTCCAAAATCAATATAGTCTTGATGTTGCCAACCTAAGATTTTAAGACTTGTTGATTTCATGGAATTGAAGCAACTTCCGAATAAACGGCGGCAAATGATCAATAGGATAAACCCAACTAGGAGAGGGAGCAGATCGAGGGTAGATAGCCCATGGATTGTTATGGAAAATGTGGAAGGTAGGATTTCGATCGGTTGGCATCGTCGGTAAGAGGGATTAGAGGCGTGACCGGTGATAGGTATATCATCTGGCCAAGGTGTCATGGCTAAGTAAACGGTTGGGGATAAAGGGTATGAATGAAGAAATATCGCCTTCAATTCTCTTTCTCCTTTCCGCATTTTCCTCGCTATTCGGGAAGGAGTTTTTGGGATCGGCTTTGATTTTGAAGTGGCCGGAGGAGGAGTGACCGGTTTGGAGGGTTTTCTAGCGTACTTTTTAGGTCGGATAACAAAGGGAGACGGGTTCTCTGCCTTCGCATCGTGTTCGTGGGATTTTCTTTTAGCCGGAGAAGGGATCGGCTGAGAAGACCGAGGCCGAGAGACCGGTTTGGGGATATCGGTTGTCCGCTTCTTCTTCGGTTGAGAGGTCTTCTTCTTAGCCTTGGGCTTTGGTTGGAGCAAAGAATGGGGCCATCGGCTTGGCTTCTCTAAGAATCCTTGCTTGATCGGCCTTGTCGAAAGCTTTGACAAAGGACTTAGGAATGTAAGGCCGACCACCGTAAATGGTAAAGATAGAAGGAATTCTCATGAGGATTCTCGCTCATTAAGAGATAATGAATGGGCTTGGCCTTGTTAGATCCGGACAAGGGCTTCTCCTTTTGGAATTTCTTGAATGCAATAAGGATAACACGATAGATGAAGGAGCACCCGCTGAATCTCCTTTGAAGCATAACGGCGGCCATCGCTTCCCATTGTATCATGGTGATACAATGATGAGAGCGACCGGCAAATCACACATCGGTCAATGACTTCGCTAGTGGCATAGTGAACAGCGTCCAAATCGCCTTTCTTGTTCCCTTCACCGGTCACGAATGGATCGGTTCCACCTGACGGTGGCCCAGCGGCTTCCATATCCTTTCAAGTGACAGAAGATGAACCAGCTTGAGGGAAGAGTAGTGGAACGCTTCTGGCCATGGAGGATGGGGAGAAATCTACGTAAAACCACCAACAAGAAGTAATGTGAGAAACAACACCGGGCTTGGGATTATCATCAACCACTCCATTGTTGAAGAACTCATTGACAAGCTCATACGTAATATCATCATTCTCTCGGCATCAAGAACGGCAACAACCCTAAGCAACTAGCATGGCTTGAGGGTCTTCCCTTCTTCGTATTCGAAGAAGCTTGGTAGAATGTAACCTCCGAAAATGTCTTTCTTAGTCGGTTTGGGAGCCATCCGTCAAAAGATTTAGGAATCAAAAACATTCTAAGTTAGAACATATTTCAAACGAAAACAATGTAAGTGGGGTTATGATTTTGAAAATAGTTCTAGTTCTTCAAGTTAAAAGAATTTGAGTATTTAGAAAAACTTTACCGTAAAGGATTAGAGTTCGAAGAACAAAGAGAATGGATTTTGAATACTTGAAAGTTCAAAGCTTTTGGAGAGAGAGAGAGGAAATCGGAAAGTTTGAATGAAGTATTGAATTTCCTTATATAGTAAAGAGAGTGATAGAAGACGGAGAGGTTTCTTGTAATAAAGAAAACGCTTTCAACCGCATGGCACGTATATTTAAAAAGATATTGAACACGATTTTAAATATGTGGGATAAAAACTAGGTACGTGTGTGCAAAGCAGCTTAAACCATAATGCAATAATGACAAAAAGATAACCTTTTGATAAACTCGGAAAGATACGTAAGTTACCTTTTTGGTCACAAAATTTTAAATTTGACCAATCATCAAGTACAAAAAGGACGGTAGTAGGAGGGATGGGAACATCAATGATGCTTTGTCAAGATAGGGAAAGGCGGTAGACGGCCGATAGGATTGATGGGACTTGTCGGCTCTGTGATGATCAATCGCTTGAGCCGACGTCACCACATTAGGCTTCGACCGGCCAGATATGATCGGTTAGACAAAGAAAATTGATCGGTTAGAGAGACGACTTTTGCATGGTTAGGACCATCTGCTAGTGGACCATCTGCTAACCATCGTTAGGATATCTTTCATACCGGCTGAGAGTAGGACAAGAGCATCGGCTGAGCATAATCAAATGAGGCATCATCATGATCGGCTGAGAGCTTTTACAGACAAAGAAGGTTAGCACAATAAATTAACGAATATCAATCATGCCTAGTTCTCCTCTAAGGAATTCAAATCTTTTAATGTCCAAAGGTTTTGTCAAAATATCGCCTAGTTGATAATCGCATGGACTTTTAAAAGAACAATGTTACCCTTTTCAACGTGATCCTCGAGGAAGTGATATTTGATGTCTATGTGCTTGGTCTTTGAATGCATCACAGGATTGTTGAGACCGATATGGCCGAGGTATTATCACAATAAATAGGACATACTTCTTGAGGGATTTCATAGTCCACCGCTTGTTGCTTCATCCATAGAATTTGTGAACAAAGAACTTCCACGGCTATGTACTCGCCTTCGCCGTAGAAGTGGAAATTGATGCCTGTTTTCTTGCACGACTGTGAAACCAACCGTATACCTAGAAATTGACAGTTCCACTAGTACTTTTCCCCGGTGACCCTACAAGCCGCAAAATCATCATCCGAATAACCAATTAGTGTAAACGATGAATCTTTCTAGTACCACAAACCTAAGTTAGCAGCTCCCACAAGATATCTCGATGATTCTTTTGACAAATTTGCAAATGAGATTCTCTAGTGGTCGCCTTGAAATCTAGCACATACACATACGGCAAACATGATATCCGGCCTACTCGCGGTTAAGTAAAGTAGAGAACCTATCATACCTCTAAGAGAGTGTCATATCTACTTTCTTACCGGATTCGTCTTTGTCTAAGTGTACATTTGTGGCCACGGGAGTGCTTTGAGGATGAGCGGAATCAAGTCCAAATTTCTTGATTAGATCTTTGGTATATTGGGCTTGATTGGTGAAAATACCTTCTTGGGTTTGCTTGACTTGAAGTCCAAGGAAAAAGGTTAGCTCACCCATCATGCTCATCTCAAATTTGCTCGCATAAGTTTCTCAAATCTCTTGCATAATTTTTCGTTAGTAGATCCAAAAATTATGTCATCAACATATATTTGAACTAACAATGAATGACCATTATGCTTTGCAATAAATAAAGTGGTGTCGATTTTACCTCGCTCGAACTTCTCACTAAGTAGGAATTTGGAGAGAGTTTCATACCATGCTCGAGGTGCTTGCTTGAGGCCGTACAAAGCTTTATTCAACTTGTAGACATGATTAGGCTTCTTAGGATCTTCAAAACCGGGAGGTTGATCTACATAAACAAGCTCTTGAAGTTCACCATCGAGAAAGGCACTTTTCACGTCCATTTGATATAGCTTAAATTCTTTGTAGGCCGCATAGGCAAGAAATAACCTAATGGCTTCTAATCTAGCTACGGAGCAAAAGTCTCATCATAGTCTATTCCTTCCTCCTCCGTCTATATCCTTTTGCCACTAATCCGGCTTTATTTCTTATAATTTTTCCGCACTCATCCAATTTATTTCTATAAACCCATTTCGCTCCAATCACCGTTTGATCACTAGGTCTAGGCACTAATTCCCAAACTTTGCATCTATCAAACCGGTTAAGCTCTTCTTGCATAGCTTCTACCCACTGGGTCATCAAGTGCTTCATCGCCTTTCTTTGGTTCTATGTTGGAGACCATAGCAGAGGAAAATAAACCATGTTGTTCTTCTAAGTTTCTTAATTGGCCTCTAGTCAATCTAGGTCCAAAGACATCACCAATAACATTTTCTAAGTGGATGATTTCTAACCGATCTCACTTCCCTAGTAGGTCTCGCCTCGACCGATTCCCGTCTTAAGGTTTCTATGGGAGGAGTGGAATCGGCTGAGGGAGAGGAGACCGGTTGAGGTGATCGGTTAGGTGAGGGTGACCGATGATGGTGGTCGGTAATTGGAGATGGAAATGGTAAGTTGATGGGTGAAATTGGTTCACTTTCAGGTGATGAATCGGGAGTTGTAATATGAGGACTAGTTGGTAAGGGATCTACCGGGCCGAGTTTGACTAATTGATTGCCTAACCGATTGAGGAAAGAAGGAGTCATCAACTAGGTCTCTATAGGTTACACCATTAGAAGCCGACTGGCTGAGCCGGAGACTCGATTTGCGGCTTGATGCCGGTGGATTGATTAGAGTTTTGATTATCTCGTTTCACCCGTCTCAAAAACACCGTAACTATCAAGACAATTTGGAGCCTTGTCGACTCTAGCAAATCAAATTCATCAAAAGTAACATGAACAGATTCAACAATTTTCAACAACCGTTTATTAAAAACTCTAAATGCCTTACCGTGCTTGGCGTATCCCACAAAAATGCCTTCATCAGCCTTTTTCATCAAATTTACCTCGGCGTTCTTTACCGTTGTAAAGAACATAGCATTTGCACCAAGATCTTGAAATAACTAATATTGGGGATCCCGCCACGCCACACTCATAAGGGGTCTTGTTGTGAAACTTGTTGACCAAAGATCTATTCTCGGGTGAAGCAAGCCGTGTGTATAGCTTCGGCCCAAAATACTTGGGAAGCCTAGCTTCTGATATCATTGTTTTTCCAAATTCGATCAATGTCCCGTTCTTTCTCTCAACTACACCATTTTGTTGCGGTGTACCAAAGACTCGAGAAATTATGGTCTATTCCGTGATCATCACAAGATCGAGCGATCCCAAGATTTTTGAACTCCGTTCCATTATCTCGATCTCATACCGATGATATCACATTCTTTTGGGTTTGAAGTAGACGGAATAACTGCAGCAACTTCATATGTATCATCTTTTGAAGCAAACATCTCTACCTGCATATCTTGAGAAATCGTCTACAACAACCAAGGCATATCTCGCTACCCCCAAACCGGCAAGAGTTGTGGGGCCAAACAGATCCATATGTAGCAAATGAGGCACCTAGAAGTGGACATGCAGGCTTGCCGTGGAAAGATTCTTTATGTTGTTTTCCCAATCGCGTGTGCTCTACATTTCCTTCCATGATCGCAGACACCCGAGGTAAGCCGGCGACAAGATTTTTATTGGCGCCTTGGATAGATATTTGAAGTTCGTGTGATCGAGTCTCTTGTGCCATAGCCAGAATTCTCACCGATGTTCTTAGCTACAAAACAAACATTAGTAACATTCGAGATATTGTTTAAATCTATAGCATATACGTTACCTTTTCTATATCCAAGAGAAGCGTTTCACCCGTAGCAATGTCTTTCACATAGCATTGGAAGAATTGAAAACACAATGCATACCTTTGTCGCAAAATTGTGAAATAGAGAGAAGGTTGTGTTTTAGACCATCCACCAAAGATACCTTCCGTACAATTACCGTACTTTTTGATGGATCCTCGACCGATAATTTTACCCTTTGCGTTGTCACCAAAGACAACCGGAGGACCAGATGCTTCTTCCAGACGGTTAGAGATCGGCATGACCAAATCATATGCCTAGAGCATCCACCGTCCATAATCCAAACATCCTTACCGGCATCGGCTGAGGCCATTAAGCATTCCCGAAATAAAACAAGAAGCTTACGGTCCCCCTTATTCTTTGGGTCCAAAGAGTTAGTTCCTCTTTCGTAGCCTATACTCGGCCACCACCCGAGCTTTTAGACTCAGCTGGGTCCAGATAGGTGCTTCAAGAGGCATTCATAAGCCTTGTGACCAATAAAACCACAGCTTTACACATTTATTAGAAGATGGCCGAGGAGGCTTAGATGAATTGATGTTCAATTTTGCCAATGCTTCGTAGGGATTAACCGATTGAGCAGAGACAGATCCTTTGGGGACGAAGGTGATGGAATTACCTTTGTTAACCTCGTTGCATCGGTTTAGGAATGCCTTTACCTATTGGGTTGCCTTTACCGGTTGGGTGACCAAATGACGGTTGATTGACCTGGTCATACCCTTACCGATGCCTGCTACCTTACGGCTGAGGATTCCCGACTCGCAACACTATCAACAATTTTAATTCCACCTTTGCTTTTGCCATCACTAAGTGGAACATATTGTCCTAACTCAGATCGCCTACCTCGGTCCATTGAGATTTGTTTTTGCTCGTATAGGCTTTCATCTCGTACTCCGTCCATTAGATAGGTGTGAGGGACATTTGAAAGGTTTGGTTAACTCCTTCTTAATCTTTTTGGATTGAGCATCATCAAATTTGCCTATCAAGTTCTCAGAGACACTTTAACCGATTTGTCTTTGCCGTCGATGTCATCACCGCCGGAGTTAAAACTTATACCAAGCAGTTACATCTCTGCTAGAGATAACCGATCTTGAATGATGGTCTCCACAAAGAATTCGTGATTTTGAAAACGTGTCAATGGTTTTACAAAGAGAATTATTTCTTGACACAAGATCAAAGAATTTGACAAACGTAAATGTTTAGTCTCTCAAATGAGTTCTGATTGTCCTTCTTCAACCGATCTCGACTCTAGCTTAATTTCTTTCAAAGTTTTTATTTCAAATTTTCAAAGAATCATTTTCAAGAGTGATCACTTTAAAATTATCAACCATGATTTTGTGAGCTTCATTTAATTTTTCAAAATCGGAGAAGAGCTCATTCATCACCTCTCGCCATTTCGTACTTTGACATATCGGGCATAGGGTCAACAAAGAGGCCGAGAGGAAGAGGATGATGGTTCAAAATTGGGATCAAAATTTGGTAGTGAAGATATCGGTTGAGGGCTAGGTTCGGTTAGAGGCTTTAAGTGAATCGGTCGGGTCTCAAGCGCTTCGGTTGATAGGAAGCAATCGGCAAGGCTTCGAGCTTGATAGGTCGGTTGGATTGGTTGCATCGCCGGTCCGAGAGTGGGCAAGGTTTTAGACTCGACCATAAAGGGATCCACCTATGTTTTGAATTTTGAAATTATAGGGGTTACCCGCATCTCGCCTTGGGAGTAGAAATGGGTTCATCAAAGAATGTCAAGGGAGATCTCATAGGCAGAGTCTGATCAACATAGGATGATTGTTCATTAGAATTGGGGTGTCTAAAAATAGGCGTTTGCAGGGAGATGGGTTTTTCATAGGTTCCATCCATAGCAACAAAACCGACACGCATCTTCATCTCGAGTCGCATAGTCGCATCTTCATTCTCGTAGTCGGCCTCAAACCAGACCGGCATAGCTTTTTCGGGCCCATCCTCGGCAACTAAACTCTTAGATTTAGATCTAGGGAATTTCTTGAATGGTTTCTTCCTCAAAAATTCATATTTAGGTTGAGGGCATTTGGAGGCAAAATGGCCGGGTTTTCTACAGCTTGTAACACACAAGCTCACCTTGGGCATTCTTTCCATCTATTGAGGTTGAGGTTTGGCCTTTCTTTTGGAAATTCCTGCATCTATGGAAGGATGAGGCTTTGGGTTGAAATGATTTGTGTGGGATTTCTTAAAATCCTTAAACTTTCGTAGTTTCGGCGAAAGCAGCAAATTCATCCTCTACCTCAAGAGGTGTGATAGAGGAGGTATTGGATAGAGTTGGTTGAGGCTGAGATGTTGAGGGAGAATCATTGGTGGTAATTTGGCTGGTAAGCATAGAAGAACCAGGGAAGATCTCGGTCTGAGCTGGCAAAGATAGATTTTTAAATTGTTTTTGAACTCCACTCAGCCGGTTGAGCTCTTCCTCATATAGAAACAAAGTAGACACAATGTTCTGGATATGAGTAGTATTCAAATCACGACATTCTTTCAAAATAGCAACCTTCACATGCCACAAGTCTCCAAGAGAATTGAGGAATCTCATGTTTAGGTCTTTCATGGTATAGACTCTACCTAAAGATGCACAAGAGTTACTCACCTCGCAGAATCGGTCGTACGTTTCCTTCATTGTCTCATTTGGATTCTTCTTGAAGGACTCAAACTCGCAACGCTTTTGTAGAGTCTGTTGTCCTTGGCCACTTGATCTCCTTCAAAGTATCTCGAGAAGACTTTGCCATACTTGTTGAGCGGTCTCATAAAGCATTGTACTTGTTTGTACAAATCTGTCATCAAGTCCCGAGGTTATTATGTGCAATGCTTTTCGGTCTAAGGAATCACAAAGTTTGTCATCCTCAGTCCATTCTTCACGAGGTTTTGGCACATAAGTTTCATAAACCTCAAAGTCTTGTTCAGACTCTCTATCTGCATGATCCATGAGAGGAGTTTTGGGTGCTCTTGTTGCAAGATTGATTTTCAGGGGTGTCATTGGACCATCTCTGACTACAGTAGATAACCTATCATCTATTGAATCCAAGTACCGCATGATTCTGTTTTTCCATACTGGAAATTCGTTATCGTTCAACATGGGAACGGATGTCAAGTTGTATGTTTGCATAATTTTTCCCGCCATTTTGGAATTGGCAATTCAAGCGGTTAAGCTTGGAAAAATGATTTTCGAAAATTGCAAGCTCTGATACCAATTGTTAGGTCCCGAAAGGAGGAAACAAAGGCTAGAGGGGGAAGTGAATAGCCCGATTAAAACTTTTCGCTTAAAAACTCTTAGTCTTGATAAAAGGTTGAAGAAAACACACTTGCTAACCGTTTGATAAGTTTTGCAGACAATGGAATAAAGGTTAGGCTAGGTTTTCAACAGTTAGGTAGAGTTTTCAAAAGCAGTCCATTAAAAATCCTTATGCAAACATGACAAATTATATTTCCAAGTAAGACAAACAAGTTGAGCAAGAGGTTGAGTCAATAGGTTGTGACCAGTTGAGAGAATGTCAACCAAGCATAACAACACAAAAATAAACAAACGCACGTAAGAATGACGCATTGTTTGAAGAGGTTCACAGTGTTAAATAACTGCTACGTCCTCTACCAAGTTTGGTCAGAACTTGGATTTGTGAAAGTGCACTACTATATTAATGGTATTTACCTATTACAAGTTGCAAGCCAATGATTGAAGGCTGCCAAACTAAAGGTGACCACTAACGGATCGTGCTACAATAAAGACCTGGTGTTTTCTAGAGATGTGCTCACAACTTGAGCTGATTTCTCTAGGGTGTTGTGTGTGAATCAATCAATGTGTTCCAGATGTAATCTAATGAAGGAACACTACACTATTGATTGAGGTGCACAGTGTATAAGTCCTAACAGAGATGTCTAGTGAATAAGAGGACTGAATTGAATGCCTTGAACTATGGAGTTTTCAGGATGGTAGTTCAGAGCAACTCACTCTCAAGAATCATAAATGCACCCACCCTCTTCAATGCTCCAGGGAAGCTATTTATAGAGAACTTTGAAAAGGAGCCGTTGTCTTTGAAGAGATTGCAATGATGACTTGATCAGGCATGCCTTTGAATTGAAGGATCTTTGCATTAAATGCCTGAGATAGGAGAGAGAAGATTTTTCCTTGAGTGGTTGAAAGGATGTGAGTACTGGTCATTTTGACAATCTATTTTGAGCTTCTGACAGCCGTAGGAATGTCACTTCAGCGTCTATTCAGCATGCTTGCCTTACCAACTTTAGCTAAGGGGATTGCTGGGTAGTTGGGAGCAATAAATGCTTCGGTTAGGCTAGGCTGAGGAAAGCTTGCTGAGGAAGCCTTAACCGGCAAAGGATAGGATGCAACCTGTGAAGGTTACATCGGCTAGACAGGCGACCGGTTAGATTGACATAGCGATTAGGAATTCAACAGGTTAGGGTGGCAAACCGAGTAGCTCACAGAAAATATCATGGGAGCAAATCTTCATACCTTCAAGTCTTCAAGGTCTTGAGAAAATTACATGAAATAAAAACACTGGCACTAGCATTTAAGGGACCTATCATACATAGAAAAATTCTATTGGGTCTAATTAAAATTAGGGGTCCACATTAATGCTTGTTGTGATTGGGTTTAAGCAATTCTAAACCTAAGCATATATTTGACTAACAGTTTTTACTTTGCAGTAATAAAAATCTTTGTTTCTATTCTTGCTAGACTCGAGACATTACTAGCACACCTACGTTACACTCGATTGAAATGGTCTTATTCCAAATGATCACTTGCGCTGCTCACCGACTAAATGCTTTGAAATGACTAATGTTTGAATCGATCAGAGTGAGAAAATCAGCTGATATCCTTCCCAAAGTGGGGCTCACCAACTCCCCATCTCGCATCCCCTGTGCTCACATACCTTCCAATCGTCCTTGCTATCTCGTTGCTCGATGAATTTGCACGGATCTTCCGCGAAGTAAGCTTAAGAAAGCAAATGAAGGCTCAATCTCGTTCAGACTATCCGGTAGGGGCTGCAGCTGAAACCTTTCATCCTTAGGAAAGCCTTTAACCTTACCCTCACAAACAATACCCTTTCATTTCAAGATCGGCACATTTTGAAACCCGTCCAACCATCTCAAGAAGAAGAGGGACTATCCTTGAGGCTCCTGTAATTCAAAAGAAGCATCGACCGTCTCCAAGCTCAAGAACAACGGAAAGCAATGATCCATCCTGGGGACTAGCTGAAATTCTCCTCTCAAAACAAAATTGAAAAAAAAAAAGAGAGAGAAAAAAGTAAAAAAAAGAAAAAAGAAATATAAAAAAAGAAAAAAAAGAGAGACAAAAAATATAAAGAATAAAAAAAAGAAAAGAAAGAGAGACTAGTCCCTAGCGATCTTCTCAAAGAAAGCAAAAGTCAAAGGATCCGGTCGTTACTCAAGAGGAGTCTCAAAGTGAATAAAGAGACAGCACGGATGTCCCCCACCATTACCTTTAACCGATCCCAAGCCGTCCTCTCGATTTTAGAGGACATTCCCATTACCGTTATCCTGTGCCCTTGCCAAAGCCAAGATTGACCTCTCATTCTTAGAGGCGATAATGATGCAATCATAGATTTCCCTCACCTTAGAAATCCCAAACATTTCCCAGTAAGCCAACCTCTCATATTTAGAGGTCCAGTCAGCAAAAAGCCTAGCCGACCTCTCGTTTTAAGAGGTCATGATATCCTAAATCACCCGAAGACCGATCGAAATCCCGAGACCCAGTCGCAGTTCCTACCGGATAGCAGTTTCATTCCAATACCGTCGAGTTCTAAAACAGATTGTTGCTTAAAGAGGAGCCAAGTCCATCCCGGCTCAAAGGACCGTCAAGCGAAGATTGTGCAAATTCTATCTGTCCATTCGACGTTGCATGTGAGCATATTTCATTTCTCCTCTACAAACACCTGCCGTGAATGTCCCACTGGGGCTTCACATCTGTGTCTCCCAGCGACACTCCAAGAGGACATGTTCTTTCAATTCTTAAAATCTTCAAAGGTCCTCAAATCCCCGAATTTCACCGTTCATTCTTTTCATTCGGGATAACCCAAACTACGGCGACCTGAGCTCCTCCCAAGGAGGGGAACGTAGGCAACCATAACTGGTTCGGTCGAAATCACAAACAGATCTCAGAAAATTCGGTCTCCTCAAGGACCATGCCCGTACACTGTTCATCTTTCCGAGTTTGATTCTCGATATCAGTGGGCTTTCTCCTCAGGATTGATAAAAATATTTGCTCATATCGGCTTTGGTGGTTGAATAACCCGAACATCAATAAAGGGTTTTAAGCAGCTTTGTGATCATCACGAATAAGACAAGTTTTCAAGTGTCTCGACAAGTCTTCTCTTCTACATCATAGGAAGATAGAGCTAAACATTGTGTCGGTCAGCAGGGGCTTCCATACACCTTTCCCTACCTTGCGATGCTTATACTCTCTCAAAAGAGTCAAACCTAAAGCGAGAAACATCATACAGAAGTTCGGGATTCATTTCCCACCATTCGAAAGATATGCCCCTGCACGTAAACACTTCCGAGTCTTGTCCAGCGACTGATTGACTGCGGTTTGAAATGATGGGTTGCCTCTTCGGCCACAAGATAACTCTGCCTGCGATGAAGCTGCAAGGGATGTCCTCAAGCTGGGGCTTTGGTTAAGATATCCCTCCGATTCTCCTTACCAGATTTCCTTCTAGGTTTGCTTTGTACTGTCAACTGGGGCTTCGCCAAGCCGGGATTGCTCTCTGCCCCCTCTGCTGCTTGCTGTCTCAGACGCGTGATACACTTTGTCCTTACTAGCAATTGACCTGCTGCAATCTGTACCCCCGGGAGCATCCCCGACTTACCTAGCTGCGCCATATCGTGTCCCCACCTCATGGGAGAGGGTCCACCCCATTATAAACACTTTCGTTCTATATATGACCCCTCATAGGGCAACTGATACAGACATATCTGCTCGTCAAGCCGTGCCAAATCCCTACTTCCTATTCTCCCCAGGTGAGATGGACTTGTGCAACAAAAGATTAATAATGCATAAGCAAAAAGTCAAATAAATTGCAGAGTGCCTAGTGTGTTGTGTTCCCCCCGCAAGGTACAATAATCAAAGTGATCATAATTTGATTACGGGAGTTGTTCCTCAATCACAATCTGGACAAGGATTCCAAATCCTGCAGGTGGCCTACCCCGCCTTTGTCATCGTCGTCAGCATCGTCGAAAAGAGCCTCAGCTGCCCAGTCTCCAAGCATTGCTCGTCAAAAGGAGTTTCAGATTCCCATTAGCTTCGGCAAATTGCCCGTGTTGGACGGAAGGTGTATCAAAATTCCCGTGTTGGACGGAAGTTTTATCATCAGTTCCCGTGTTGGACGGAGGGTTCATTATCAGATATCCCGTGTCGGACGGAAGGTTCATCAGTTCCCGAGTCGGACGGAAGGTTCACTAAGTTCCCGTGTCAGACGAAGATTTTTTATCAGTATCCTGTGTCGGACAGAAGGTTCATCAGTTCCCGTGTTGGACGGAGAGTATTCCTCAGAGTGCCCGTGTTGGACGGTGAATCACCATCAAATCCCGTGTTGGACGGAGGGTCCTTATCAAGCGCCCGTGTTGGACGGAAGATCACCAATTCCCGTGTTGGACGGAGGCTTATCAGCAATCCCCGTGTTGTACGAAGGATTATAATTGACCGTGTTGAACAGAGGTTTCATTACCATTCCCCGTGTTGGATGGAAAATCATCGTCAAAATTCTCGTGTTGAACGGATGTAAACCACCAAATTCCCGTGTCGGACGGAGATTTTTTATCAGTATCCTGTGTCGGACAGAAGGTTCATCAGTTCCCGTGTCGGACGAAGATTTTTTATCAATATCCCGTATCGGACGGAGGTTCATCATCAATTGCCCGTGTTGGACGAAGAATCATTATCAGAAGTTCATGTTGGGCGGCAAGTCATCAAAAATCCGTGTTGGACGGAGAGTATTCCTCAGAGTGCCCGTGTTGGACGGTGAATCACCATCAAATCCCGTGTTGGACGGAGATTCCCTATCAAGCGCCCGTGTTGGACGGAAGAACATCGTCAAAGGCCCGTCGTCAAAGGCCCATGTTAGACGGAAGTCTCACCATCAATATCCCATGTTGGACGGAGGTTTCATCATAAATGTCCCTGAAGTTCATCATCAGTTCCCGTGTCGGACGGAAAAGCATTCCAAATGCCCGTGTTGGACGGAAGATTATCAAGAGCCCGTGTTGGACGGAGATTGATCATCAGCAAATGCCCTTGTCAGACAGCAGTAGCATCAGTTTCCCCGGCAGCTACAGGTAAGCACAACAAAGGTATGAAAGCACATCTCTACCCTTTCTTGCTTCTTGTTAGTTTCGTTTCCGAACTACGATTTGGCTTGATTCCCTCCTCGGGATACGTAGGAATCCTTTCTCCAAAGGTCCAGCCATCCGACTCCCCAGATCACCGTCTAGCCCTCCGTCTTATCCCCCAGCCGCTCATTGGGATTGGGTCTTATTTTATCGACAACCTCACTTCTTCCATAAGTGACGTTGCCGAGGGGCTCTGTAAGTATGCCAATCCAATTCGCGACCCTTTTTAGGTGCATTTTAAATGATAAAATTGCACTAAGGGGCATTTTGGTAAATTCTCGGTCCGTTCCGAGACTTCCGAAAATATTTTATATGTTTCTCGCGAAGAAAGTGTATTTTAGTATTTTTCCCGGACAAAAGGACCTAAAAGGAATAAACTGCTTTGGGCTTTTAAAGAATTAATCCGGAATGTTCCAGAAGCAGGTTTTGGCGCCAGAAACGGTTATGGACGTGGCCCGTCGTGCGACAGCTTGAAGCATAGAAATTGGATGCGTTGGGTCGTGCGACATATTAATTCAATCCCAATCAGCTGCTTTAAATACCAATTCCATTCATTTTGTAAAAAGGGGGGGCTCATTTCACACATACACAGACACGCAGATACTCTCTCTCTCTCTACTCTCTCTCTATCCGCAAAGCACCATACTCCGGCCAAGCTTCTTCACCAATCCTCTCCATCATCCCTAAGCCATTCCGTCGGTGACCTCCCTTCTACCCAAATACCAGTTCTCCATCATCTCAAAGCCCAATCGCCGGCAACCCACGTTCCTCTCAACCACGACCGTTCTACCTCCTTCAACCTTCCTCACCCCGATCCAAATCCCTCAACCGGAGCACCATCACCGATCTAATTCTCCCTCCATCCACTCCTCACCGTTCGTTGTCTCTCCAAACCCATCACTGTTACCTTTCTCTCTCTACCCCAACAACACTAAATACAGTCATCGTGACCCTGCTCTCTCTAATCTCAAATTCGGGAATAACCCCTGTTCCCCTCAATTGCCCATCACCGTTTCTCCCGATTGATACCCAAGCCCGTTGATCGCCGCCGTCTTCAAATCAGAAGCTCGTTCAGGTTTCCACAATCTCTATTCTACGCACACACATACCTGCAACCGCACGGCTACCTCAATCTGAGTTTTGAGTTGTTTCCGGAGCTGATTCGAAGGTCCTTTTACCTAACGAGGTTTAAGGATTGTGGACTACAAAGGGTAACGAATCTCAACCTTACTCTCTCTTTGTTTTTCACCGTATAGTGCGTTTGCTGTTGTTTAAATTGGTTTATGGCGTAGAACCTGATTAAACTGAGTTTGTTACAATATCAGTTAGCATGTAGTATGCTATGGTATGTTTGGATGTTCTCTTCCTCTGTTCTCATCTGTGTAGTGCAATTGCCGTGATTATAATGCTCGTGATGTAGAATCTGGGTGTTTGGTTTTGTTATAATTTCCATTTAGCATGTTGTATGCTCTGGTCGTTGGGATCTGTCTTATATGTTTATCGTGGTGACGATATTTGTTTTGTTCATATGATTGTGTGCATTGTGCATGAATAGCGCTAAGGTGAGCGTGGATCGTCTCATATCCACGTTCATTTAAGCTTGGATCTCTATGAGGTCGTTGGGACCTGTTTCATACATTTGTCGTAGTGATTATATATACTCTTGTTTGATGTCGTGCGTTGGGCATGAATTGCTAAGGTGAGTGTGGATGATTCCATATCCACACTCATCTGCAATTTGATATCTCTAAGGTCGTTGGGACTTGATTTCTATTTTTTGTTAATCTCGGATTGCTATTCATTTGTTGTAATCAAGCTTTGTAAAACCTTTGCAAAAGGCCTTGTCGTGTCACGCGACACAACCTGCTCCCAGGTCCTGTGTCACGCGACACAATGAGCCCTTCTGCAACAGGTTCAATTCAGTTGTAAGTTGTTTGTCCTTGTTGTAATCAGGTGGTGGTCTCCTGAATTAAATGACTCACAAGTTGTAATTCATTTCTTTGAGCAATAAAACAAAGCATTAATATGCATTTTATACATATTTTGTCACACACTTTGCACACACTTTTGAATGTTTTGAATGTTGAACATAGAAAGACTCGTCTATGGACGAGGCGTGTTGGGTGAACTCTCGGTTCTTCCCAACACGTAACCTGACCCATTTTCTCTTTCAAAAGGTTTTCAATGTTTCCTTAAAAACGGCGTGGCGACTCCCTTTATTTTTATTTTTCGGCGAGCGCACATTCAATCCCACAACTTACCAATTCATAGTCTACTCAAAATTACATCAAAACTAATCTAAATTACATTAAAATAAGAATAAAATGTCTAGAAAATTAGGGAATTACATATAATGAAATCCGTCACATCAAATTCCCCCACGCTTAGACCATTACTCGTCCCTGAGTAATATCCTAACCCCACTCTAAGCACTGATCTAAACAGATAGCATGGGAGGAAAATGACCCCTAATCTCCTCTACTCCACCAATCCATGTCAGTCAAAAATAATACAGAATATAAGTGTTTCCGTCTCCTTATCACTCCTCAAAATCATATGAATACACGGCCCTAGCTCGATACCAACTCCAACATGTAAATGGTCATCCGAACTAGGGCCCACACATAAAAACCAAGGGGAACTAAAAATGTCCTAATTTTCCCCCACGCTTATCTCACGCTACAATCCCCCTCATAAACTAAAGTTTTATGTATGATTTATAATTAAGCACAAAACTTTACCTCGTAACAAAACACCTACACCCCCTTATATCTCCAGAAAAGAACGAGGATTTTCTAGCCTAAACTCCACTATCTGAACCTCCTACTCCAATAGTGTATATCCTACCCAAAACTTCAAACCCCCCTTATGACGCCAACACCGGTGATATAAACGATATAAAGTATTTCACTCACTCACCTTTTGCCTAGGTGTCGTTTCTGATTTTCACCGAGCCTCTCTTTCTTTTTTTTTTCATTCATCATTTTTTTTTTACCATCATTTTAAAAAAAAAAAAAAAGAAAAATAAAGAAAAAATAATAAAGAAAAACAACGATACAAATAAAAAACAACTATACAAACCCCACCCCCTCACTAAACATTGCATAGTCCCATATGCATCAATACAAGTACAAAACAAATAAGAAAGTGATAGGGATACCTTTCGAGACTACTGAGGTGGTGGAAACAAATCTGGCCCCCATAATGGTCAAGGGTTTGAAAGGATAGGGACTAAAATGAAAATAAGAAGAAAATGGAGGAGGTAAGCTTGAATTGAAAGTTTAGGGGCCAAAGTGAAAAATTGGGAAAAGAAGGGGGAAAATGGTTTTAGAAAGTTTAGGGGCTAAATTGAAAATTTGGGAACAGGAGGGAGTAACTGAAATTTCAAAGTTTAGGGGCTAAAATGAAAATTGGGAGAAAATGGGAAAAATAAGCTTGGATTGAAAGGTTAGGGGCCAAAGTGAAAATTTGGGAAAAGAAGGGATCAAAATGTAACTAGGTGAAAACAAGGGGGAATATTGGGTTTAGAAAGTTTAGGGGCAAAAGTGTAATAATGTGAAAGTGGGAGGGCTGCAGCTGAAAAGGGAAGCTAGTTCATTGGGACTTTTCAACAAACAGGTGGTGGGCAGGAGAACTTAGGCTGGCTAAGGCATGGGTTGGCCGAGCAAGGGTGGCCGAGCTGGCTGAGGTTGGCCGAGGTTTTGGGGCTGGGCCGAGGAAGGTGGCCGAGGCTGGCTGAGGGAAAAGGGCAAGGTTGGCCGAGGTAGGCGTAGGCTGGGCCGAGGAACATGGGGCGGACGCCTGGGAATGGGTGGGGCGGCCGCATGGCTGGCCGAAGCTTGGCCTGGCTGCTTGCACCTTGAGGCGGCCGCATGAGACTTTGTGGGGCTGGCGCCTCAAGGCCAAGCCATCCTTCATTTCGTTTCGTCTCGAAATTAATTTTTTTTTTCAACAGGCTTAAAAAAAAATTTCAAAGGCCCAGGATTTTTTTTATTTTTTTCAAATGACTTATCTTTTCTTTTTTTTTTTTTTTTTTTTTTTCAACGGCTTTTTTTTTTTTTTTTTTTCAACGGGCCTCTAGTTTTTTTTTTTTTAAGAAAAACTACTATCTAGAATGAAAAATGGTACCTCATTAGTGCACACTCAATCCCGTTTGAGCTCGAATTATCTGCATAAATCCCTTAGTCTTTTTGTTCATCGTGCTCAAACCTCCATGCTTCTCTATATCCATCGGACCACTAGCCATTGTCACTTCTTCCTCACCTTCAAATGCATGCTTTCGGTGCTCAGGAAGATTCTTCACCTTTCTTGGTCCATGTTTTACCGCCGGTATTTTCAAACCATTTTTTACATCATCTATCCCACTACAAACCTTGGACGCATCCTCTACCTTCGTCTCAACTACACCCATGAAACATAATCCATGAACAACCTTAGGGTCTTTATTGGAGTAAAAAATGTTGAACTCCATTAAATCCCCATCGAACTCCATAGTCAAAGATCCGTTGGAAACATCCAACTTAGTATGAGCCGTAGACATAAATGGCCTCCCCAACAGAATGGGAGCCTTAGGATCCGTATCCATATCTAGTACATAAAAATCTGCGGGAAAAATAAATTTACCAACCCGAACAAGCACATCCTCAACCTTCCCCTTAGGGTAGGCATTGGATCTATCCGCCAGCTGAATTACTACCCTAGTATCCTATAGAGGTCCCAACTTAAGATTTTCAAACAATGCATAAGGTATGACATTGATTAAAGCGCCCAAGTCAAGCATGGCCATATGCTCAGAATCATCACCCAAAGACACAGGAATAATAAACATACCCGGATCACTGCACTTCTTGGGCATCTTCTTATGATAGACCGCAGACACATGCTCTTTCATCTTCACCTTTTTCTGGCTTCTCGCCTTCTGATCCCTCTTCAATTTACACAACTCCTTCAAGAATTTAGCATATCTCGGGACAGTCTGCAGTAGGTCTAAAAATGGGATGTTTACCTCAAGCCTCTTGAAAGTATCATATATAGCCTTGTCAGGCTCCGGTTTGCGATGCTCTCTCAAGGCCTCAGGAAATGGAACATCCGGCTCAAAAACTGTGGGCTCTGGTGTAGCTTTCTTTTCCTCCTCCGGGGTCTTCTCCTCGGGCACAACCTGCTCAACCTCAATGCGGCTCCTCCGGTACAACTTCCTTCCCAGTCTCCTTACCACTGCGCAAAGTCATGGCACATGCACTCTGCGAAGGGTTCGGTTCAGTCTGTGATGGCAACTTTCCCAAATTCTGAGCCTCCAACCTACTCACAGCATCTGCAATCTGCCCCATCTGTCTCTCAAGACCACTGATACTCATATCAGTCCTCTGCTAATACTGCTGAAAACTGCTGGATAAAGTGGTCATACTCTGAGCCAGTGTACGGAACATATCTTCTGTAGAAGCTGTCATTTCTGCGGCTGCTGCGGTGGGCTTTCTTCTTGTCCATATGGTGGACTATAAGCGTTATACTCATTACCACGAATGCTGCTGCTGCTGACCATATGGTGGTGCAATGCGTCTTGATTAGTGGGATACTGCTGACTCTGTAGTGGACCCATCAATAATTGTCTCATCATCCCCTTAAGGTCCTCAACATCTGTCTCAAGCTTATTTTTCACACTGCTACAAGAATTCGCAGCACTAACCTGTCCGAAACTCGACCTCCTGCCATACGTCCGAGTGCTCTTAGCCAACTCATCTATAATCTCATTAGCCTCCTCAGTCGTCTTGTTGAGTATACTGCCCCCACAACAAGAATCTACCAACCGCTTATCCATGACTGTCAACCCTCCATAGAAATATACTATCAACTGATCATCCTCAAATCCATGATACGAGCAACTTTTGCACAACTTATGGAACCTGTTATAATAATCATATAGCGTCTCATCTACCTTCTTCTCCATGTTGCTAATGTCTCGCTTCATCACATTGATCTAATATGGAGGAAAGAACTCATCAAGAAACACCTCCTTCATTTGTTGCCATGTGGTAATGCTGTTAGGCGGCAGATGGTAATACCATGCACTAGCATCATCTTTCAGAGTGAAAGAAAATGCTCTAAGGAGGAGATGCTCAATCGGAAGTGCTGCTGGCTTCATGCTCTGACAAATCTGCACAAATTGGGATATATGTTGATTCGGATTCTCACCGGGCATCCCAGCAAAGTGCGGTAACTGGCTCAACAAACCCAGCTTCAACTCAAATGTAACCCCAGTAGGCAGAGTGGGGAACTGAACTGCATGAGGTTGCTCGCTCCAATTCGAGGCAATTTTCTGCCTCAATGTCTGATTTTCCATCTGTTTACTAATTCAATACTTCCAGGCAGATTGTCAGTAGAACAGGTGTGGACCTTACAAGGTTCCACACTAAAAACAATTAACAAAATTAAAAATAACTAAACAGAAAATAAAATTAACTAAACTAAACCAACAAAAGAAAATTAAATACAAAGAAAATAAAAAGAAAAAGAACAAGAATTAAAATAAGAATGTAAACAAATAAACACCGTTCCCCGGCAACGGCGCCAAAATTTGGTAGGCTTAGTCGCACACCTACTAAATTAAACCGGGACTCAACCACAAGAATGTAGCAACGGTAAGTCCATGGTCGAACCACTGAAGAACGGTTATTGATTACGAACTAGACACGGATAAATGGGGGGTTTGTTTGAGATTTTTAATTACTTCCTAAGAACAGAAATTAAACTAACTAAGAGTAAAAACAATAATTTCGAAACACTTTAGATTTGATTCCGTCCCCACCTAATTAGCCAATTATCATTGATACCTCTTTTCAATGTCACCCTATTCACCTGATCACAAGATTTGTTTCAATCTTTGTTTCTTCTTTCATAATAGTTACTAGCAGTGGCACACTCACTAGAAACCCTAATTAATAAATTAATCTAACTGGCACAGTCTAGATCGCAGAATTAATTGATGAACGGTTTAAGAAACTAAGATCAAGAATGCTTTCTATGATTATTTCACACATATAATCATCTAATTTTACCCACTTCACAATTCACCATGGCACATGCATAAATCGTAAAGATGCTACTCATGAAATTCCTATACTGGCACAGTCATAGAAAATTCTAGCAAAGATTCATAAAAAGAACTAATGAATTGGTCAGATTCATAAACCCTAGTTATAAATCTAAAATAAGCACAAGTAAAATTATGAATAGGGATAAACAAATTGAAAAGATAAATACCTCAAATTGATTAATAGGGATTCAAGAAATCAAATCCAAAGCAAGAGGTTTTAAGCTTTCATGAAAATTCTCAAGCTTTCTCCAGGAAAAAGTAAAAACTAGATGAAAACCTAAAAATAATGTTAAAGGAATTTATATACTCCTTCCATCTAAAAAAAATCTAAATCCTAAATAATTAAATAAAAGAAAAAGGAAAAGAAAGAAAATAAAGAAAATAAATATAATTAAAACCCTTCCATGGTGGTCAACTGATGATACTCATGTTTTGCCTCGGTCTATGCACTTTCGTCCTTGTCAGCACACGCGTGCACAGTATTGGAATTTTGGTTTCCTCTTTTTCACTTTTCACTTTGGTCACCCAGCTTTCCATACTTTCATTTTGGTCACTGAAGTCTTCTGCTCTACTGTTTGATCCCTGAACATCTGATAATTGCAACTTCATCCTCAGCATTCATAAACTTTGCAGGAACCTCACAAAATCACTCAAAATATGTCTCAAAATTACAATGATATCCCACAACTTACCAATTCATAGTCTACTCATAATTACATCAAAACTAATCTAAATTACATTAAAATAAGAATAAAATGTCTAGAAAATTAGGAAATTACATATAATGAAATTCGTCACATCAGATTCAGATCAAACTAATCAATTAGTTTGTAAACTTAAGAAATCCATTTACGGTCTCAAGCAAGCTTCTCGTCAATGGTATTTAAAATTTAATCAAGTTATTCTTTCATTTGGTTTTTGAAACTAATCTTGGTGAAGATTGTGTATACCATAAGTTCAGTGGGAATAGATTTATAATTTTGGTCGTATATGTGGATGATATTTTACTTCCTAGTAATGATAAGGACCTTCTAAAGGAAACTAAGAAATTTCTCTCAAATATATTTGAGATGAAAGATCTTGGTGAAGCTTCTTTTGTATTAGAAATCCAAATACATCGTGATCGTTCACGAGGTATTTTAGGATTATCACAAAAGAGCCATATAGAGAAGGTATTACAAAGGTTTAGCATGCAAAATTGTAAACCACATGACACCCCTGTCTCTAAGGGAGATAAATTTAGTCTAAAGCAATGTCCTAAAATTAATTTTGAATCCAAGTATATGGAAATTATCCCTTATGCACCGGCAGTAGGAAGCTTAATGTATGCGCAAGTCTGTACTCGTCCAGACCTTGCATTTATTATTGGGATGCTTGGTCAATACCAAAGCAATTCGGAAAGAAGAACATTAAGTCGCATCCAAAAGAATGATGAAGTACCTATAAAACATTTAACTACATGCTTATGTATATAAAATCGGATCATTTTGAGATCATTAGGTATTTCGATTCTGTTTTACTGGATGCAAAGATGTCAAAAGACATCATATGGTTATGTCTCTTGTTGAAGAGAAATAAGTATAAAAATGAACAAATAGATATACAACTAATAGGATAAAACTCCATATTATTGGATCCATTTTTATAAAGTGTTATCTCTTTTGATTTTTCACAAGCATACTGCTCATATGGGTGAAACAACTTTTGATAATGCTTAAATCAGTGGGAGTTTGTGTTGTTTTCTATTTCTTTGTGTTGGTTTTTATTTATATTGATCTGATTTAAGTTAAGTAGGACTAGTTGGAGAATATATATATGCGTTCATAATATATATTCATTAATATTCCATGCTACATATCTATACTTAATCTATGTCATTTAGTTGGATATATATATGTGATTAATGTGGGTTTAGTTGCGAATCAATTACAACGACTGCCCTTTTAGTCCCTATACTTATAAGACTAATGGACGAGATTGTGTTGGATGACAATAAACGTGCACATAAGGGTTGTCGTTCATATTATAAATGATTTAAGGAATTTATGTAGTAAAAGATACATATTAATATTAATCCAAGTGGGAGATTGTTAGAATATGGATTAATTAATATGTGTCATTTAATTCCATGTGTTATAATCATTTAAATAATGTTAAAGTATAGACAAAATATGTAGAATTCCATTAGGTATAAGACTACCATTAAATGATGGGCATAATGGTAATATCTTATACATCAATAGGTGTAGTCCCTAAATGAAGTGCCCCTTGGATTCCTTTATAAAGGTCTTTCCATCAGCCTATGAAACCACTAGTTTACATTCTCATTCATTTACAAAATCTTCCTAAGTACTTGAAGATTAAAGAGAATAAGGGCACTCATCATTTAGAAGATCTACTCTTCCCTACTTTGAAGCTTATCTTCATACTTCCTCCTTCTACTCAAGAACAAGACTAAGAACATAGTCATGGAATCACAAGGTACACGCTTCCGTCTTCTTCATCTTCTTCTCTTCTTAATCTAGTTATGAGACGGTTCATGTTCATTGGATATTTTGGTTCCAACATTAGTACCTTAGAAAATTTTTGACGTTTTCGCTTTTCGACTTTTTCACTTATGGATCCTTGTCACTCTTTCCACTCCCATAAGAAGAAGGGGATAAATAAAAGAAAGATGGATGATTTTTCATTAACTTTTTCACTTTGACATTGTTCATCCTTGTTAGATATAACTATAAAATTATGAATATCCTCGCTATCTCTCTTCTCATCACCATATAAAGCAAACTCAATTTCATCAATAGCTTGCTCATGCCATGATTTTTCTACATTCTGTTCCTTCTCAATACACCAACTTGAATAATCACGAGGTGATCTCTCCTTATAGTAAACAATGGAGATTTCATTTACAAAATTCTTCTTTGCATTCTCCAAAAGTTGCTTTTCAAATTGTGTTGGTGTTATTTCATCAAAATAACTTTGCTCACAAGTCAGATAATAAACTGCCTCACCATCGTCCCAAATCTTATTTGAATGATTTTCCCAACTTTTTTTATAAGAGTTTGGGGACGTATCAAGTAGCGATTGCGAAAACGGGAAGGGGAATCTTTCTTACACCTGTGAAGAATACTAATGAAAATATTTCTTAGATAAACAAACATTAATAGCATGCGAATAAACAACACAAATAGCACACTTCTCTTGAATATTATAGTTCACAAGATTTCTTTGTACGACCAAAATGTCTATTTGTTTAGATAAATTTCCTATTTTTCTGCTCAACTATAGATAGGCCAATTCCTCGTCGATTCTCATTCCATACATCCCTTAGAAATTATCACACATTTAATAAAAAAATAATATTTACACTACTGTCTATTCTCTAAACAAGTTCCCCGACAACGACGCCAACACCTTAAAAAACAAATAAAACTTTTGCAAGCGCACAAGATAATCAATTGTAGTATATGCAAATAGCAGGTTGTCGAATCCATAAAGAACTTGTAGGGCAACAAACAGTAATAAAACAATAAAATAAAAAGAGGGGACTTGTTGAAAATTATTCTAAACTAATTACCAAAGCAAGAAACTAAATAAATAAATAAAAGATAAATAAAGAGATAAAAAGATGAAGAAAAGTCTATGGATTTGGATTTACAAATATCTCCCCTATGATCAAACTTCACTGTAGCCATCAATTATTATGGGTGTTCATTCACTAATGTGAAAGACGGTTCTTTAGTTATCTAAGTCTATTATGTGTTCTAGTCAGAAACACGTAATAATCAAAGAGCTCATTAAGATATTAAGAATATAGAACTAAATTGTTTTTCATAGGGAGGCTTAACTTGTAATTAATGTTGTGGTCAGACTACTAATTACACCCAATTAACACTTATAATGCAAACAATATTGTGGTCAGACTATTGTAAGCAAAACAAGATTAAGAATGGATAACAACTATAATAAACCCAATAATTCTATTGAATAGGAAGAATTAAAAACTAATGATCATAGGTTTGATACAAGTTATCTCCAATTTATAGAAGATGAAATTAGTTCTTTATAGACAAGAAATAACTACCTAGATAATAATATTGTATGGAGAGCTCTCCTATTATAATCAACCTACGGTAGTATTTATAGGTAAGACTATCCTAAATCTAAAAGGAATAATAAAAGAAAAATAAAGTGTAAAGAAATAGGGAACTAATATAAATTTCTAAACAAATCAAACTCTTGTTCCATTAAGCTCTTTTCTTCCCATTTTCTTATAGATTGAGCACAATCACCCTAAGCACCAAAACACGAAAAGAACCAAATCAAATAACAAAAGCTTGAGAACTAAGCAATAATTTAGTCTAAAAGTACCTAATAAAATGAGTAAAAATTCATTTATCAGATAATAACCTTGATATTAGTACTGGTAACCTGACCAGCTGAGTCATAGGACAACATAGCTAAACTTAGCTCTAGGTCAGACGACAACAGGAGTTTATCATGAGTTGTTCTACCTAACTTTGGCAAGAACGCTGCAAACAATAATTGTTAAGTCAAACCAAGATATGACTCGATGAAATAGGTCTGACTGATGAGCAACTTGATTGGCTGAGGAGGGCTCAGCCGGTTGACTATAGTCGGTTGCCTTAGCCGGTAGTCTCTTAATAGGTTACTCCATGGATTGGTCGGTTACTCCAAAGCAGGTTACACTAAAATAGGTCATTGGTCTTCAAGACATCATATCATCAACAGGTTGAGAGAATTTAGATTGTAAAATACAAAGGCACTAGCACTAAAGGTAACCTAAGGGTACAAAGAAAATTCTAAGTAGCTCTAATTAAAATTAGGGGTCCTCAATAGTGATTTGTGATTGGGATTAAGCAATTCTAAAGCTATACATATATTTGACTAACACATAGTATTGCATCATACCAAATGGGAGTGTCCCATTATTTGGGTTCAAGTCATCATAGGAGAATTTAGCAATCAAGAATCCAATGAACCATTATTGAAAATAAAGATTCTAGATGAGAATCAAGTAAAGACATAGTAATAAATAAAGCTTAAATATTTCTATGATCAAGAAGTATGGGATATGTAAATTCATAGTAATCAAGCTTAAAGATTGGATTTTTATGAGAGACAAACCAAGACTAATTGATAGGATATGAAATAGATGCAAGATAAATGATAAAGATGCAAGCTTTATGAGTTAGAGTGTACCAATTGGCAAGGGATGTGTAGAGCCTGGATCTTCAAGCTTGAACCTCCTTTGAGTTTGGATGGTTTTTGTTGATTGATCCTCTTTGGTAGGGATCAATCTAAGGGTTTTGGTGTTTTGGAGAGTGTATGAGAGTGTTTGGACAGAGATTCTAGGTTAAAATTGGGGAAAATGTTTGTCTAATGTTTTTTCAAAATAAGGAGAGGGGGCCTATATTTATAGCTGAAATTGGGACTTGAAAGGCTTGGCATACGCCGGCCTCCTCTGTTGGCAGCTTCTGAAGCCTTCTAAAAGGACTTTCGCTCCAAGCAAACTTTAAGTCTAATAACTAGGAGGTCCCTGTTGTACTAAACTAGAGAGTTTCATAATGGGATACTAGCAATTGCAATTCTTTATGGAATGGTGATACACAATTTGTGGTTGGGGGTAAAAGAGGAGAACAATATTGACCTAACCACTTGGACATGAACTTGTAGGGCATGATAGCTAAGTGGTATACCATGTTGTCATGCTATTTCAGTCATAACCCTTATGAGAGAAGAGCAAGAGGATTATTTATATATATATATATATATATATATATATATATATATATATATATATATATATATATATATATATATATATATATATATATTAAAAGGTGAAACATACCTTAATTCTTATCGGTATATGTTGAAAGCATTGAATGATATGGACATGTGGCCTTACTCATATAAACCAGTTATGTCATCACCTCCAAGAGTTGTGAAAGGAAGACCGAAGTGGAACAGAAGGAAGGATGTATTAAAAGATGGTAAGGGGAAGAAATCAACTGATCTTCTAGAAGAAGAAGAAGGACATGTTGCAGTCGATCCATACAAAATAGTATTGTGCGAAATATATAAGATCTATCTCTATATGAATTGACAAATATGCAAGATCGGGGTCAAAATTTGTAATAAAGGAAAGGAGTTCAAATGACTTGCACTATTTGTAATTAGAAGGAACATAACAATAAGAAATGCCCTTAGAAGCCAATAGAGGATAAAGGTCATCTTTCTGTTCCAAGAAAATACAAACAACATGTAAGTAATTAACAACAATTATTTCATCAACATCAAATGAAACAAAATAAAAGATACCAGTCTTCAAAATTGCAATCCATGATCATTTCATTAACACCAAAATACATCCTCAGCTAAGAACCATCAACCTAAAAAAAGAACACTTTCTCTTCATAGTTTGAATTCTAGACTTTGAACTACCCCAAGACTCCTAACTTCCATTATCATCTGACGTTGTCCATTATCACTTGCAATGTTTCCCTTAAATGCATATAAATTCAGACCTACATTCTTTGACTCCCAAAACTTAAGAAAGCTACAAATATCCTTCTTACACTTGAAGAATAACCTTTCTGGGTTGTTAACCGAATATGAAATTTAAACCATTGCTTTTCTATTGCACTTGCACATTCATTCCTAAATTCTATGATTTCTCCATTCAATAGGGTATTTCTTGTGTCCCTAATATGAAAAGAAGCCGAAGAATCCATTCCAGATACCTATTTGGGAATAAACACATAGAATTAAATCAAAATAGTGAATATGCACATAAAGGCTAAATTTCAAATTCGAAACTTTTAATTGGCATTAAGTCAAGATTAATCGAAACTGAAAGTTCTTACCTTTGTTGCCTCTGAATTCGAGTATATAGGTGAAGAAATCGCCAACAATGGTGGTGGTTCCAACCTTGGGGTCGTATTTTCTACAAATGGTGAGAGCTCGTGCTTTTATGCATTGAGGAAGAAGGTTCTGTGAGTCAGGCGTGGCTTTTTATCGTTGTAATGTCATAGTCAGCACCACGTAATGTTAAATTGAACATCCAAATACCAACTCAGCTTGATTTAACGGCGACATAAACGGCGGACTGACAAAATAACGAACTAATCCTAAAATAGGCGAGTTTAAGGATTCTTAAGTACAAAAAATTAATATGCGGACTAAAAGGTAAAAACTAAAAAGTTTAAGGAACGAAAAAAGTATTTTGATCTAACCGAGAATGGAATAATGATCAACTAGTACAATATACTACACTCTCTATTACCCCAAATATAACGTACTATCTAGTGACAACATAATGAAACGCACTTTCGTGATTTTTTACAAATAATGCAACGAAAATGAAAGACGTTAAATTTTGCTAACAAAATGATGATGTGGAAACATTTGAAGCAAAAAATGTTTAAACAAGCTAACTGATGGAGGAAATCTCCCTCTCGTAATAATTAACTAGCAAGTGCACTAATCAACATAGTAGTAACGCAAAAAAGCGAGAGTTCAATCCACAGAGACTTGGTGGAAAACAAGTAAACTCAAGGTAGTGAAAGGTAACCAAATGGGGTTTTTTTTGTTTTATTTATTACTAACTACTAATTACAGAAATTAAAAGATTAAACTAAGAAAACAAGTAAAAGCAAGGGATTCACCAGATTACGAAAGAAATTCACGGATTGAATTTCAAAATATCTTCACTCTATGCTATTTTTTGTAAATAAAGATGTCAATCTAATTATAAGGTCCATTCACTAAGGTAAGAATCAGGAAGGTTAGGTGATTGGATTGCAATTCTATTGTTCTCTTTATAATATACTTTATATTATGACCACATAACATGCAAATAACTTACTAATCACTTACGAATATACAAACTTGAATCGTTTTGATTTCTATTACGACCTCAATTAGATATAATCAACAAAGTAGTGGTAGATGTATTAATCACCCAAGTTGATGGTACAATTAATACCCTAATAGTTAAAAGGCCAAAATTATCTTAAAAAAAAAGTTGAAACCCTAAAACCTTAAATTAAGAATACTTTGAGAAACTAGACAAGATTGACCACATGAATAATAAATTATAACATAGAGATTCGGTATTGTTACATCCAATCTATGAATTAAAGAAATTAGCTACGAAGAGCCATGAAAGAGAAAACAGAAAAAAAAAATTAAATGCATAAATACCTGTATCTTGAACCATGAATCCTTGATACAAACTTGAAAAAAAGAATAAAACATAAACGTTTACACGGTTAGAGGTTTTCTATTTATACTAGGGTTAATGAGCTGTCAATATTAGGAAAACAATAGAATTCCTTGTTGAAAAAAGAAAATCAAAAGCTACTTGTTGAAATTCCTCACAAGTCCCTAAGATTTTCATAATATTTAAAAACTCCTCCATTTTTTGCTAAATTCCCAAAAAGTCCCTAAAATTTAATTCCCAACCGATCCCTGGCATTTTTATAATTCCAAAAAGGTCCCTAAGGGTTAAGGCCGCCCCGGGGAGCGATCGCCCCTAATGGGCAGTAGCTTTTTTCTTGTGTTTTGTCTTGGGGTACGACTCCGACTTGTAACTTTGTTGTTGATCTTTCGGAGGCCATTACTTCTTCGTATGAACTCCGACATGCCATATATTGTTGGAAAGCTGTCAACAAGTATTACACAATGATATTGGTTTCTTAGGACAACTCCTTCTTTTCCTTCTGTTATTTTCATTCTTTTCTCATTTGCCGCCCCGCTTTTGATCGCTTCTTTATGTACTCTTTAAAATCATAATCTATGAATTTCTATTTCCTGTACTTATAAACACTCCAAAAATACATTGAAACACCCAATGTTGAGCATCAAATAAGTCTAAAAGAATATCATTTGAATGTGTATAAACACATTCATAACTAACACAAGTTAAATATTTAACAAAATGTAAAGAAGTATTTCCCTTCATCTTGTTCAAACAAGCATACCCTCCATTACAATCCCTCACCCTTTCTCCCTCAACATCCTCCTCCCAACCCACCATCGCACCATCATTTGTCTCAAATCCAACACCAGCACTCCACCTATCATTGCCACCATATATTTCCATCATCCTCAACAATTTTGAGCAACCCTTTATTCAAAATTGAATACATACACTCAGATTCAAATCTACTTAAAAAATTCAATGAAACCCAAGTAATAATTTCACATTTGGGTAATTAGTAACAATTTCACATTTGAGCGGGGCAATTTTGACTGCAAATCTCCAATTCTTGGATTGCAATTTTGACTAGCGTGGGGTAACAATAATGATTTGAGGCTAGAGTTTTGAAGAAGATAAAGAGGACCACGGGCCATATAGATTTTAAAGGGAAACATGTTATGCTCTATTCGGAATTTTGATGGATTTTGATTCAAATTATTGTAAATGGTGGGGGAGTTGGTGGGCGGTGTAGAGTATGAAATTAGAGATTTTTGATGGGTTTTGATTCAAATTTTTGTAAATGGGGATTATAATTTGGTTGATTTATTTTTTGTAAATGAGTGATGCAGAGTATGAAATTATGACATTTTGATTTTTAAATTAGGTGTTTTAAAGTTTGAACGGTGGGGGTAGTTTTAATGACGATGGCTATGGTGGTTTTGATGGCAGTGGTCGGGGGTTTTAAAGTTTGAGGGGTGGTTTTAATGGTGGGTGTGGAGATGGATTGAAGGCATGCTGAAAAATGGAGAAGAAGGGATTAAAATGGGTAACTATTTTTTTACAGGGTTAGTGTTCATTTTAATGGGTGCCGGTGTATTTAATGAATTTTTGTTTTCTTCCTATGTGGCATGTTGCGTTTGTTGGGCCCTGCATTTTTCAACTTGTTTACAACTTGCACCAAACAACTTGGTACTAACGAACTTAAGTTATTCTATCACAACTTGAACTTCTGCAGGTTGGAACATAGTTACGTTAACCCTATTTTTTAGGGAACGTGTCAAAGGAGCAAGGACCGGTTCAAAGACGTTTCTTCAGCAACAAATCATTATCTCCTCCCTCAACGGCCAAATGGCGGATATATCTCAACAAGATCGAAAGCGTACTCCCGAGATTTTAGGCCTACTTTTTCTCTTTGTAAACTTAGCCGTTGGTTGAGGTATAAAAGGGATTAAACACTGTATTTTTGCACACACTTTCACTCTAGCTTAAGTTCCCTTTTTATATGCTCATAGCTCTGTAATCACCAAGATATTTAGTAAACTTTCGGTCAAGGCAGGTACCAAAACCTCCCGGGGTTTTATGCCGGCGAACAAGTTGTTCAAGGGCTTTCCCTAGTCAACAAACATCTTGTGTCCATCCCCATTCAACTTGATAATCATTGTACCTAGATTCATATCACTTTAGTCATTTTTCTTCCCTTCGAAATACACTTGTTGAAATTTGACCAAAACAATTTGGCGCCGTCTGTGGGAAACTTTGATTATTCAAGTAGAAATGGCTAATCCATCGTCCGGCAGTCAAGCTGAGAGGAGTCATCCGCTTCCTGTTTCCAACGCCCAAGGCAATCCTTCTCCAAGTGCGGAAGCTGTCAATTTGGAGATATTGTCCAACATGGCAGACATGTTGAGGAAATTAAGTGATCGGTTGGATGGTTAGGAGCATACGAACGCCATGATATTCAACGCCATTGATAACCTGCGTAAAGGGAAGCAAGTTGAAACTCAAGTATCTACTCCATTTTCACCTTTACTTCCTAGATCTTTGTTTGGTGCAGGAACAGGACCAAGCCATGTCGGGGATATTCCTATGACTAATACCTTGCCAGCAGAGAGCACGATCGTGGCATCCATTCCAATCGAACAACCAAGATTCAGCCTACCAGCTAGCCAACCTGCGCTGTCATCTTGCTACACCTATGCTACACCCTCAATGGGGCAAGTAGGGAATTTCTTTAATGCTTTTGATATACGCATCTCGGTTTAATAACAATCCTCTTTTCGCAGAGAGTCAACTTGTTAAGGAAATGCGGACTATAAAGGATTTGCTTGAAGCATACACGGAGTCAATATGCCATACCACCAAGTTTCTCCAACCTGCTATAATGAATCTCATTTTGTTCCAGCAATAGCTAGTGTGGAGATCCCAAAGAAATCTTCGGTCCCTCATATGAAGAAGTATGATGGAAGCACCGACCCCATAGAGCATGTGTTCTTTGTATCGGGAATCAATGGATATCATAAGTATCCCCCTATGTTTAAAGAAGCATGTTTTGCGGGGGCTTTGGCTCTACTTTGTCGGGACCCGGCCTTAAAATGGCTAACGGGGCTCCCTCTAAACTCTATTTCATCTTATGCTCAACTTGTCAATATTTTCATTAACCAATTTTCGTGCAATAGGGCATTTGACAAGTTGACTAGTGATCTCTATAGAATTGTGCAACGGCTAACGAAAATCTTAAAGAGTATTTGCACGGGTTTAACAAGGAGCGGTGACTATACCCAACTTGGATGTGTCCACCGCTACGGAAGCACTCCGTATAGGCTTGAAGAAGAGCTGATTGTTCTATAACGAGTTGGTGATGACCCCTGCGAAACAACTTGAAGAAATCGAGAACCGGGGCCTTGCCTTTCATCGGATTGGAGGAAGACGGACTTGGCGATGGGGAAGTCAGCGGGAGGACTCCTACTCCTCTATTTGAGCCTTCGACGAGAAAATCGGATTCCCATCACTATAAGTCCAACGAGGCAAACCCCCTATTAAATCGAATCTTCTAGAATTCATGTTGTAGATGATGATCAAGAGGGAGTTGATAATGATTATCCAAAAATTTACGAATCTTTGCTTTTCTGTGGACATTGCGGGAATCTTGTGCGCCATGGGAAATCTTGGAGATAAAGCAAGGTGGCCCAAGAAGAACGACCAGTCAACAACTTGGAAGGAAAAGTCCAAGTGGTGCGCATTTCATGAGGATTTTGGGCATACTACCGAGAATTGTTTTGCCTTGAGGAAGGAAATTGCTCATTTATTGTCAAGGGTCTTCTTAAGGATTTGTTGGGCAAGAAGAGGGTCGAGAAGTGAGTCTAAAGAGCACGATTCGGGGAGTGATCCAGAGACAGAAAGTTGCACCGCCTCCCGGCCACCAAGGTAGTAAATGTCATTTCGGGTGGATCTCATATTTGTGGAACAAACTTACTCTGCTGACAAGCGTCATGCCAAAAGTTCTAAGGAGGATCAATCGAATTGACTTCAAGATGTCGTGACTTCACAAATGGTCATGTTATTTCCTTTGAAGACGAAGATAAGGACAACACGTTGGATCCTCATCATGATGGTCTAGTTGTTCAAGTGCAGATTGCCAACTGTGTGGTCAAGAGAATTCTTATTGATGGCGGGAGCTCAGTCAACATAATTTTCACTCATGCTCTTGAAGATATGGGTATTCCTTTGTCTGAAGTTGTGAAGAATTCATCCGTGCTGGTAGGGTTCAGTGGTGAGATAAAGCAAATAGTCGGGGAGATTAAGTTGCCTATCTATTTGGAGGGTATGAATGCTATGGAAAGATTCTGTGTGATCGAATGCTCTTCCTCGTACAATGTCATTTTGGGAAGACCTTGGATACACAACATGAAGGCCGTGCCGTCAACTTATCACTGCAGTCTGCGTCAAGTTTCCAACACCTTGGGGCGTGGCCAAGTTGAGGAAACCAACATGTCTCCAAAGAATGCTACAAGGTCGACATGAAAGCAAGTTCGGCCCTCGACAAGCATAGCAATTAAAGAAAAGGCCCAGGATGTTCTTGAAGCGGTAGAGCATGATACAAAAGCGTTCTGTTGATGCATCGAATCCACGAGGCCCAAGTGCAAGTTGGGGTAGACCTCCCATCCGAAGTTGAGGAGGAGCCGATTGAGTTCTTGAAAAGTCGAAATGTTGTTTTGCATGGAAACACGAGGACATGACAGAATAAGCAAGGACATCATTACTCACAAGTTGAACATAGATCCCACCATCCGTCCTGTTCATCAGAAAAGAAGGAAGTTTGCTCAGGAGAGGAACCAGATCATAAAGGATGAAGTTGAGAGGCTTTTGAAGTCCAAGATGATCAGGGAAGTTCAATACCCAAGGTGGTTAGCTAATGTTGTGGTGGTAGAGAAGAGGAATGGCAAGTGGCGAGTGTGTGTGGACTTCTGAGACTTGAACAAAGCCCGTCCAGAAAGACCCATTCCCTCTTCCTCATATCGATTCTCTAGTTGATGAGACAGCTGGCCATGATATCTTGACGTTCATGGATGCGTCTTCAGGGTATCAACAAATTCAAATGGAGCCCTCGGACCAAGAAGATACGGCATTCATGACTCCGGAAGGTATATATTGTTACATTTCTATGCCATTTGGTCTTAAAATGCAGGGGCAACTTATCAGAGGCTGGTAAACAAGATGTTCAAAGATCAACTTGGCAAGACGATGGAAGTCTACATAGATGACATGGTGGTAAAATCCAAGCATATGGAAGATCATGTTGAGCATCTTGCTGAGGCGTTCAACATCTTGAAAGCTTTCAACATGAAGCTCAATCCAGCAAAGTGCAACTTTGGTGTTAGAAGGCGAGTAAATTCTTGGGATATATGGTGACCAAAAGGGGAATTGAAGCCACCCGAAGCGGATCAAAGCTATTCACAACTTGGAATCTCCCAAGAATATCAAAGACGTCCAAAGGTTAACAGGTAGAGTAGCTGCTTTGAATAGGTTTATATCTAAATCATCTGATAAGTGCAGGTTATTCTATGAAGTATTAAGAAAGAACAAACTCTTTCAATAGACTGACCAACATGAGGCAGCTTTTAAGCAACTTAAAGAATATTTGGTGACGTCACCCCTACTTGCCAAACCAGAGCATGGTGAGCACCTTTATTTATATTTGTTTGTATACGAAAATGCTGTTAGTGCGGTATTGGTGAAGGAAATCCAAGGTGAACGGCATCTGTGTACTATGTAAGTAAGTCTCTATTAGGCAGCTTTGAAACAAGGTACTCTCATCTTGAAAAATTAATATTAGCCTTAACTACTGCTGCTACAAAATTGCGTCATTATTTCGAAACGCATTCTATAACTGTTAGAACTAATTATCCTATAAGGAATGTGTTGAGAACTCCAGAGATGTCGGGCAGATTGACCAAGTGGTCGGTCAAGTTGAGCACTTATGATATTTCGTATGAGCCAAGAACAGCCATCAAATCTCGTGCCTAGTCGATTTCGTAGCCGACTTCAGTCCCAGTTTGCAACCCGAGGTGGAGCTGGAAGTGCAACAACTTGAAGGTAAAACTATTCCTAGATTTTGGACACTGTTTACAGATGGAGCTTCAAATTCCAAAGGAATTGGCTTGGGAATAGTCCTAAAATCCCCTCAAGGTGATATCATACCTCAAGCTGTAGCTTGTGAATTCAGTGCAACAAATAATGAAGCTGAGTATGAAGCTTTAATCATGGGTTTAACCACAGCTTTAAGTTTAAATGTTACACATATAAATGTATTTGTTGACTCTCAATTGCTAGCTAACCATTTTAGTGGCAGTTATGTGGCGAAGCATTCCAAGATGACTCTGTATCTCCAACATGTTAAGGCTTTAGCTTCGAAATTCCTATCATTCTCTTTGGAACAGGTCCCTAGAGAGGAAAACACGGAAGCGGACGCCTTGGCCAACTTGGGTTCAACTTGCAAATCAATGTTGCATACCACTATCCCCATCATTTATGTTAAGTACCCGGTAATAGACCAAGTTGAAGAAACTCAAGTGGTTACTCAACCTACTGGGGCACAAGATGCTAAACCTTCTTGGATTGACACCGTAATTGAGTTCCTTCAACTTGGAACTATTCCACCAGATATTAAGAATGTTAGATCTTTTAAGATTCGTACTTCAACTTTCGTTTTGATAGATAATGTGCTATTCAAGAGGTCTTTTGCAGGACACTATTTGAGATGTGTCGATAACGAGCAAGTTGAACTGGTACTTAAAGAAATTCATGAAGGAATATGTGGGAATCATTCTGGCGGAAAGGCGTTAGCATCAAAGGCCCTCAAGATAGGATATTATTGGCCAACCATGCGCCAAGATGCCATGAGTTATGTACAGAAGTGTGATGCCTGCCAAAGACACAGCAACATCTTGCATCAACCTGCTGAGCCTCTACACCCTGTTGCTTCATCTTGGCCTTTCATGCAGTGGGGCATGGACATTGTGGGCAAGTTACCTAGGGCTCCCGGAGGCAAAGTGTTCATGTTGGCATTAACCGATTATTTCTCAAAATGGATCGAAGCAGAAGCTTATGTACAGGTAAGAGATAAGGAGGTAATCTCATTTCTAAAGAAAAACATAATTAGCAGGTTTGGCGTGCCATCAGAGATTATATGTGACAACGGGTCACAATTCATAAGCAAGAAAACCAGAGACTTTTGTACTCGCTGGGGCATCAAGTTGATCATGTCTACACCTGTCCACCCCCAAGCTAATGGTCAAGCTGAATCAAGCAACAAGTTGATCATCAACAACTTGAAGAAGCGTCTAGATCAAAAGAAGGGAAAATGGGCTGAAGAGTTACCACTTATACTTTGGGCAGATATGACCACTACAAAAGGAGCCACAGGTAGAACTCCATATTCTTTGGTGTATGGAGCGGAAGCTGTAATTCCAGTCGAGGTGACAATCCCAACAGCAAGGTATGGCTTATTAACTCAAGATGAAAATAATCTCTTGCTAACCCAAGATTTAGATACTATTGATGAGATCAGGGATTTAGCCAAGATAAGGATGGCAGCTTATCAACAAAGAATTGCGAGGTCTTACAACAAAAATGTCAGAGTCAGGAGGTTCCAGGTTGGTGACTTAGTTTTGAGAAAAGTATTTCAAAATACAAGAGAATTGAATGCAGGTAAGTTAGCTCCCAAGTGGGAAGGACCATATCTCATCGATGCTGAAGCTGGCAAAGGTGCATATTGGTTGTCAACCCCAAGTGGAGACAGAATCCCTAGAAGTTGGAACGCCATCCACTTAAAACTTTATTTCATGTAAGTCCAGTTATTTACAACTAGACTTCTCAGGTACGATTTATTTTAAGTTGTCAAGTTCATTCGTATATTTCAAGTTATTAATTTTTATTGAGAATCCTTACTAACTTAAGCATCGGAGGGGCGTTAGCTACGCTAACGCCCAACCCTAACATGAATCTGTTTTGCAAGGTGCAACTTGAGCAAACGAAGTAGTCCCAACATGTTGACACGCCAGTACGGCTGATACTTGTTGGGACCTAGAGTTGGAGTAGGTCTAAGCATGTTAACACGCCGGTACGGCTCCAACATGTTTAGATCTAGCAAGAAGAATTTCAACATGTTGACACGCCAGTACGGCTGATACTTGTTGGAATTCTAGCTGGAGAGGGATAGAACTTGTTGACACGCCAGGACGGCTGATACTTGTTCTATCTCTTCAAACGGATACCTCTATCAAAGGTACAATTTACATATGGTTAAAAGATATTCATCTTTTCTTACGAATTAAGGTTTCGACGCCTTCGCCTGGGCGCACGATTTCACACTTTTACAAGTTGTGAACTATTGGTTGTAACATTCTCATGTTACCTACGGCTTATAACATCAACATGTTATCAAATGAACAAACAAGTATTGTTGAAAACCCCAAAGTACTTCTTTAAAAACCTTAAAAGTGTTTTCCAAAAGTTTTTGCAACTAGAGGACAAGTTGGGTAAGCCAACCAGTCCCTAAAAACCTAGGAAAGCTTGGAGTACTAGACCAACATAGTACCCCCAAATAAATTATTTTGGGCTCTTATGAACCATTACATGCCAAAATAAAACTTGTTTTGGGGACATACCCCCCATTTTCTGTACATACCAATAAAGGTATGGCGAATAAAACCCAAAAAGAAGTTGTTTTTGTTCACCCATCCAAAATATTCAAAAAAGTTTTAAATTGTTTTTAAACTTCTTGGCCTGCTGCCGCCGGTGTTGCATTTGACTTTTCCCCTTGATTATTTTCTCCAACCTGAGTTACCACCATGGTACTCAAAACCTTATCTGTGTCGTCAATTAAAGTTTCAAGAGCCATCGAATTCACCTCCTCTGCATCCGCGGGTTCCCCCATATGGTCCTCTAAAATTTTTCTCTCTTCCTCCAAGTTCCAAGTTGTGGCCTGACCATTCTTATATTCCTCCATCATCTGAATACGGGCCTCTAGCAATGTTTTGGTTGCGTTGAACTTGAAGTTCCCCTCTGAGGCTTCAAGCTCCTTCAAATGAGCCTTGTTCTCAGCTCGAACAACCTCCACTTCCTTCCCCAAGGGCTCAAAGTCCTTCTTCAAATTCTCCACTTCACTGGCATACTTGTTCCCTTCCTTCTTCAGCTTCTCTACTTCATTAGCATACTTGGTGGCTTCCTTCCTTGACTCTGCGGCTTCGTAACTGCATCTTGCCACCTTAATTTTCAGAGCATCAACGTGGGCCATGATAGGACCCATAATTTCCTGCGTAAAAGGAAGTGTTAATATTCTATCAATTCATTGGTAAGGTTCAAGGTTTTTCATTCTTTACCTTTGTTGGGTTTTATGGGTCCATGCGCAGCGGAATTAAGCATCAAATTAACACAAAATCCAAAGCCCTAAGATCCGTTCTATACGATTAAATTGAATTCCTATGAGATAGAATTTACCAACCTAAATTGCTTTCTGGTCTTGAGCTATCGAACGGATAATTATGTGATTCGTAATCACAAACTTTAGATCTTCAAATCTTCGAATCTTCAACTCCTTTGGATCTTCAGATTTGAACTCTAGGTCTTTGATTTGTTTGAACAAAACTAAGACCCTCTTTTGGTAATCCACACAAATATGAATGTCGAGAACAATTCTCGGGTTGGGAATTGCTAGATTCCTAAAAATTATGGAAGAATATTGAGAGTATTTTGTTATGATTTTCCCTTGAAAATTTCGGCTAGACCTTAGGGTTGACAGACCTCACATATTTATACTACTTTAGTGTAAATATGTTTCCTAATCGAATTAGGAGAACAGGCTGTCAAAAACGCGTCTGTGGCTAGTTATGTCGCGTGACATAAGTAGCCAGTGGCTAGTTATGTCGCGTGACATAACTAGCCAGTGGCTAGTTATGTCGCGTGACATAAGTTGCCAAATACAGAAACTCTCAATCATTCTTCCCTTGGTTCAACCAACTCATTCTATTTGTGTGTGACCCAATAGGATTGTATTATGTTGGCAATGAGTCCGATCATATCGACCCTCATAAGACATAAGCGAACTCTAGCAAGCCATTATGTCTACCCAAATAACACAACGTAAGAGTTCACGTTTCCAATGGTACACTTCCATTTTTCCCTTTGTCTCACGATGTTATATTGAACACAAGTCATGGTCCTTGTCAACTTGTATTTGTTCAATGCTTTCTCGATCTTGAGTATAATGATAGTCCAATCATATTGGGGTGTGGCCACACGCTTTCATCATTATCACTCATCGAGGGGCCCAAGCAAAACATCTCTCTTTCGAGGGACAAATTCCATCTTGACTTATCATCCTTCCCATCATGAATCCGATCATGCCAAAGATAGCCTTTATAGATATCGTGTTAAGATACCGTTTGACTAAAATCAAACATAACTTTCATCATATGTAAGGTCATGATAATCTCAGGTCTAGGGACTAAATGAAGTGACCATATGAGATTTAATTATGACATTTGACCATGACATAAATCTCATACGGGTCAAGTCCAGTCACTTGTTCTCTAACAAGTACCCATAATTTCAATGTGCATCTCTATGCATATAATCATCATATGATTATTCATTGACAATTATACTAATTATTCTCTTAATAATCAGGGACGGAAATTATTACAATAAATATGCAAACTATATAATAATCAAATAATAAACATAAACGATAAAGATGATACATAACGGTTTTCAGTTAAACATAACTAAAGCCTAGGGCATTACACCAACAGTCTCCCACTTGCACTAGGCTCCATTTATGTATCGAATACTCATGGATCTAACATGACCATCATGCTTCTGCTTGTGCGAGGGTCTTTGAAAGTGAATCCTTTATGTCATCATCGGTTGATACTTTGTATATTTTAACGTCTTCTCATTCTTCATCAATTTCTCGAAGAACGTCTAAGTGAGTGTTTGGATCATTTGTTGTGACCTTGATTCCATTGTTTGCACAAGTGGCACCACTATTTGTCATAACAAAAGTTTCACCGATTAGTGATACTTGGAACATTTCCAAAACACTAATGAACTTTTGATCCAAGCCGCCTCTTTTAGCCTCATCATATGTTGCTAAAATTCGGCCTTAGTAGTAGAATAGGCTACAATTTCTGCTTGGAACTCTTCCAACAAAATTGCACCTCTAATAAGCATAAACACAAATTCTAATTGCGATTTTAAATTAACTTTGTTAGTTTGGAAGCTAGCACCTATGTAACCCTTACAACAAGATTAACTTCCAATCTTTCAAATACCAAGAACATATCCTTAGTTCTTCTTAAGTACTTAAGGATCATCTTGACTCCCATCCAATGGTTTATATCAGGATCAGATTGGTATCGACTCATCATGCTTAGAGCATATGAGACGTCGGGTCTAGTACAAATCATGGCATACATGACAGATCCAAATGCCGAAGCATATGGAACTTCATTCATTTTCCTTTTGCTCATCAGTTGTCATAAGACAATGAGTATTGCTAAGAGAAGTACCATGATCCATTGACAAGCTACTCTTCTTAGACTCTTCTAAGAATCTTGTCAATGTGAACACTTTGACTCAAACCAATTTATCCTTCTAGATCCATCTTTATAGATCTTGATACAAAGGATGTAAGCGGCTTCACCCATATCTTTCATTGAGAAACCTTTCCTTGACCAAGACTTAATAGTCTTAAGTGTCGGAACTTGTTTTTCCAATGAGTAAGATATCATTGTAATAAACAATAGAAATAATACCATGCTCCCACTGAATTTCATGCATACACAAGGTTCATCTTCGTACTTGATAAAGTCAAACTCTTTGACCAATTCATCAAAACGAAGATTCCAATTCCTTTAAGCTTGCTTCAACCCATCTCATGGATCTTTGCAACATGCATACTCTATTAGAGTTTCTTGGATCGACAAACTATTCTTGTTGTGTACTCTACACATCCTTAATAATCTTTCCATTTAAAGAAAGTCATTTGACATCCATTTGTCATATCACATAGTCACAATATACGATAATGGCAATTGAAATTCTAACAGACTTCGACATTGTAACTGGCGAAAAAGGTTTCAACATAGTCAATACTATGAATTAACCTAAATCCCTTTGCTACAATCCTTAGTCATGAAAGTATACACCTTCACATCCATGTCGGTCTTTGAAGACCTACTTGCACCCTTTAGTTTTTACACTTTTAGGTAGCCCAATCAAGTTCCAAACTTGATTGTTAAACATGGATTGTAATTTGGATTCCATGGTTCCTAACCATTTATCCAAATTAGGAGAGGACATCGCTTCTTGATAGCAAGTAGGATCGTCATTCTCAATGACTTCCACTTCATCACTTTCCGCAACGAGAAATCACTATTTCTTGAGTTCGGATCGTAACCTATCCAATCTACGATGGACTTGTGCATCTTGAACCGGTTTCACAACTCCTTTGTGAACTTGGTTCTGTCTCTACTCTTGGTTCCATATTATTTTCGGGTTCTTGAACTTCTTTCAAGATTAATTTTACTCCCACTAGATTCTTTATTGAGAAACTATTTCTCAAGAAACAAATCGTGTAGAGCAACAAACATTTTGTTCTCTTTGTGATTGTAAAATCAATATCCGAAAATAACCTTGTCAGATTTGGTGCTAACTTATAAGAGACAAGTCTCTTTACATAAGATTCGCAACCCCAAGTCTTCATGAAAGACAAACTAAGTTTTCTTCCATGCCACATCTCATGTGGGGCCTTAGGAACCGATTTAGTAGGGACTCGATTCAGTGTAACCGCATTATTTCTAATGCATATCCTCAAAAGGAAATAGGAAATAGGAAAGTCTGATTGACACATCATCGAACGAACCATGTCCTACAAGGTTCAATTCCTCCTTTCAGACACACCATTCATAGTGGTGTTCAGTGTGGAGTCAACTCTTGAAACAATTTCATAGTTTTGAGATGATTGTCAAACTCTTGGCTCAAATATTCATCACCTCGATCTAATCGAAGTACTTAACAGTTTTACCAAGTTGTTTTGTACTTCATCTTTGAAATGTTCAAAACATCTCAAACGATTCACCTTCGGACTTCATCAGATAGACATAGTCATATCTAGATAAGTCTTTAGTGAAATGTGATGAAATACCGAAGTCTTCCCCTAGCAATGCTACTTAACAGTCCATATACATCTCATGTATAATGACCAATAAGTCACTAGCCCTCCCACTACTCTTAGTGTAGGGTGGTTTGATCAATAATCTCAATAAACAAGATCCACATTCCTCAAATGATTCATCGTCATATGAGTCTAAAAGTCCATGTTAATGGAGTTTAGATATATGTTTCTTATTTATCTGACCAAGCCGGCAATGCCATATGAACGCGTTGTTCATATTGTTCGGTTCAGAATTCCCATTTATATTTTAGATATCTTCAATATTATTTTGTTTCTTAACATCAAGGATATGAAGACCATTCAATGACATAAGCAATACAATAAGGCATATCATTAAATAAATATAAAACTTCTTATTGAAAATAAGAAAATTATATCCTTCATCATCCATTTAAGAAACAGAAATAATACTCCTACTCAAATCCGGAACGTAGTCATACTTGTTCAAAACAAGTACTACTTCACAAGGCAAAGTGACTTCATAAGTCCCTTATGGCTAATGTTGCAACTCTTGCTCCATTCCCATGCTTAGGTTTAATTTACCTTATTTGAGTAGCTTTCTATTCTTTGTTCCTTGCACATTTAAACAAATGTGGGATCCAATCCTGTATCATATACCCAAGAACAAGAAGTCGAAAGGAAAATATCTATCATATAGATACTTGAAGTAGTAGCAATCATATTGCCCTTCTTCACCTTTTAGGCCTTCCTAATAAGCCTTGCAACTTTGCTTCCAATGACAATCTTATTGCAATGATAGCAAAAAGCATCATTTTGAGACACTTTGGGTTTATCCTCTTCGGCTATGACAACATTTGTCCTAGGTTTAGCAACTTTTGCTTTACCTTCTTTTCCTTCCTTTATGAACCCTTTTATTGTGTCAACCATTAACACAATTTGCGGATTGCTCCTTCTTTCATCATATGAATTAAGAGCTTTCACCACGACATATATCTTTTGCCTAGTTCGCATTTGGAACATTTCCTTTGTGCGGTGTGCTAGAACAAAAGGCAGTTTCCATGTGTTCAAGGTTCTTCACAAGAGCCTTTAAACATGATGGCAATTACAAGGCAAGCAATATTGTCAGAATCATCACTATGTTTCTAATGTTGCTTCCTTATTTGCCCTTTGCAACATTTGCAATGGGTTCAGTAGGAACGGATTCGTCAAGAACGTACACATTATGTATTGTTCCTTTCGAACTTTGTCCTTCATAAGGACGAATCGCAATTATCATTATGTAATGCTACTTCTACAACAAAATATACAAATTATATGAACACATATCAATATCAACACATTTATCATTTAAGAGCAAATAATGAATTTTACAAATACTCCCACTAAATCATACACCTTCTAATGCTAATAAGCATAATATGCATTTAATGGGCTAAGATCCAACTTTAATTTAATCTCAAGTACGCTATGGCGCACCGCTCAAGATTAAACTAATTAGGTAGAAAACATCAATCATATCGTATATGACTCTTAGGGCTAAGATCCAACTTTAATTTAATCTCAAGTACGCTATGGCGCACCGCTCAAGATTAAACTAATTAGGTAGAAAACATCAATCATATCGTATATGACTCTTATGAGATTTATTTAAGACATCATATGTCTAAGCATATTTTAATCTCATCTTATGCCTTGGGTCCAAAACCATTTTGATAACCCAATTAAGTTCATCCACTTTAAACGTATAGGAACCACCATTTCCTCATCTTGCTCGCAAACGGAATAGAATCAAAGCACCTTGCTATGGCAAGCCCACCCAAAACTATCCGAGTGGTCTCAAGTGTTTAAATCATGGATTGGCATAAAGAACTTAAAGGTTAAATGAAGGTTCTTTAAGGTAGATTATAAGCATATCGCAAAGATAGTCATAATCATGCACTGGGTAAGTTCCAGTGAAGATAGGTGAGCCACAAGGACTACTTAAGTACCAACTCTTCCTTAGACAGAACTCTCCTAGTCATGCACAATTAGAAATCAACTCGATTTGGCAACATAATCACTACCTTTTATAAACAATTAGTTTCCTTTTAAAATTTCGCGTAATTATGACTTGTTTCCATAAACAATCATAAAATCCAAAATTTACAATGTCTAAATCTAAACATATTAGGAAACTATAATGCAATGTTTCAACTAAACATTTTAGGAAATCACAATTCAATGTTTCAACTAAACATCTAATAAAATTCTTAACACTTAAGAACAAATAATTCATGCATCGCAACAATTAATAAAAACACATTTAAATTAATTAAGCATGCATCATAAACAATGAATTAATCTAGCATAGCCCTATAAATTTTATTTCCAGAAATTTATAGCATCCAGATTAAGACATAAAACATCTCGCATTGTAAACACAATCACGAGAATAGCGAAAAATTAAACAAACCGATTACCAGATTCGGCTTATTATGTCGCGTGACATAACTAGCCAGTGGCTAGTTATGTCGCGTGACATAACGGCCAGATTACCGAGATTTCCTCTGTGGCCTACTATGTCGCACGACATAGGTAGCCGGTCGCAGGATTTCCAGATTTCAATCAATTCAGATTACATGCAATTAAATCATATAAAACAACCCTTTTACAGATTTAATTCAACATAATTCGAAAACGATTTTCACATTGTTTCACATAAACAATCAAAATTCTATCGCATACAAAAACATGCAACGAACATATAAACAATTTATATAATCATTCTAGCATGTTAATTCAAACTTAACCATACGAACGGGGCTCTGATACCACTGTTGGGTTTTATGGGTCCATGCGCAGCGGAATTAAGCATCAAATTAACACAAAACCCAAAGCCCTAAGATCCGTTCTATACGATTAAATTGAATTCCTATGAGATAGAATTTACCAACCTAAATTGCTTTCCGGTCTTGAGCTATCGAACGGATAATTATGTGATTCGTAATCACAAACTTTTGATCTTCAAATCTTCGAATCTTCAACTCCTTTGGATCTTTGTATTTGAACTCTAGGTCTTTGATTTGTTTGAACAAAACTAAGACCCTCTTTTGGTAATCCACACAAATATGAATGTCGAGAACAATTCTCGGGTTGGGAATTGCTAGATTCCTAAAACTTATGGAAGAATATTGAGAGTATTTTGTTATGATTTCCCCTTGAAAATTTCGGCCAGACCTTAGGGTTGACAGACCTCACATATTTATACTACTTTAGTGTAAATATGTTTCCTAATCGAATTAGGAGAACAGTCATCAAAAACGCGTCTGTGGCTAGTTATGTCGCGTGACATAAGTAGCCAGTGGCTAGTTATGTCGCGTGACATAAGTTGCCAAATACAGAAACTCTCAATCATTCTTCCCTTGGTTCAACCAACTCATTCTATTTGTGTGTGACCCAATAGGATTGTATTATGTTGGCAATGAGTCCGATCATATCGACCCTCATAAGACATAAGCGGACTCTAGCAAGCCATTATGTCTACCCAAATAACACAACGTAAGAGTTCACGTTTCCAATGGTACACTTCCATTTTTCCCTTTGTCTCACGATGTTATATTGAACACAAGTCATGGTCCTTGTCAACTTGTATTTGTTCAATGCTTTCTCGATCTTGAGTATAATGATAGTCCAATCATATTGGGGTGTGGCCACACGCTTTCATCATTATCACTCATCGAGGGGCCCAAGCAAAACATCTCTCTTTCGAGGGACAAATTCCATCTTGACTTATCATCCTTCCCATCATGAATCCGATCATGCCAAAGATAGCCTTTATAGATATCGTGTTAAGATACCGTTTGACTAAAATCAAACATAACTTTCATCATATGTAAGGTCATGATAATCTCAGGTCTAGGGACTAAATGAAGTGACCATATGAGATTTAATTATGACATTTGACCATGACATAAATCTCATACGGGTCAAGTCCTAGTCACTTGTTCTCTAACAAGTACCCATAATTTCAATGTGCATCTCTATGCATATAATCATCATATGATTATTCATTGACAATTATACTAATTATTCTCTTAATAATCAGGGACGGAAATTATTACAATAAATATGCAAACTATATAATAATCAAATAATAAACATAAACGATAAAGATGATACATAACGGTTTTCAGTTAAACATAACTAAAGCCTAGGGCATTACACCAACAACCTTATCAACAAAACTTGGTACTGCAGCTTTAAACCTTTCTCCTAATTTCACCATATCCATGTCATCACTTGTATCTGTGGCCTCGGCCTCCACCAGTTTTCTCTTCTTTGCTTCCTCTTTCTTCTTGCTCACATTCACGTCAGAGCTAGATACAACAGACTTGGGAGTAGGAGGCTTACTAACTTTCTTCGCCAAGCTTCTCGCCCTAGCCACGGCAAGTAGGTCAGCAGCACTTACAGTATCCTTGGACCGAGTGGCTACAAAAGGGAATGTAGAATTAGAACAATTCAGGGGAATTAGAAACAAAGTGAAGCTAGTTGGAGTTCTAAGGTGACGGGTTAACCTGTGGACATCTTGATAGGCTCAGATAAAGCCTCTTCAGGGCTAATTTCTCGGGCTTCTTCAGGTTCAACTTCTCCCTCTGGATCTGCAGCAAATAAGACTGGCAATGCTTTGAAAGTTCTCACTTGCGAATCCAACTCATAAATCTTGTTAACATTCTCCTCTGTGTTGTCCTTGTAAGCAAAAAGCACGTCTAGTTTCGCAACTAAGCCGAGGAAAATTCAAGGAACTAGTTAGCAGGATGATAGGAAGCATTATTAGAAAAGGAAAAATTGTCTATACTACCTTGAGACCTCCATTTGAAATTGGCACCCTCCACCGACACCAAGGTACTCCTCCTTGCAAAAAAGAACTTATTCTTCCACCCTCTATTCGCGGGATCACTGTTGTCATTCAAGAAAGACATTCTACCGGTCCTAACCCTAAATCCATATCTCCCTAAACCAAAACCCCTAAAATCATTTGTGAAAGCAAATTCCTCCAAACCAACTTCTACCTCTGTTTCCGCATTCAACCTTACTAGGGTTTGAAGGCATCTCCAACCTTGCGGCATCATTTGGGCGTAGTTAAGTTTTGTGGAAACAAAAAATTTGGTGATTAAAGTTGGGAAAGGGAATTTCAAGCCGATAATAAAGGGGTATTCAGGGAAACACACCCAATCGGGAGAGTAACATTCCGAGGTTAGGTCTGGGTGAGTGAAAAATTCGGTATCGTACGACATGGCATGGTTTTTCTTGATGATCTCTAAGTTGGCAGCAGGAATTAAACACTTTTCATTATCTGGATTTTTCAACATGTTCTGGGTCACAAAACCCTTCGGTAAACCTTCACTACTCTCGATTATATTAACCACTTTCTTCCTCCCCATTTTTTCAACTTAAACAAAGAAATCAGAGAGGGAATTGAAAAGAAAACGAGAAACTCACCGAAAATTGTTACTTGGTTTTCTCTCCGGTCTTCTTCCTCGACTCTTCTTCTAGAAACCTCCGTTAAAGTCACTGTTTTGATTTGGTGAAAGGGAGAGTTGGAAAGAGAGTGTATTTATGTGGGGAGAGGTTGAAAGCGGTTGGGACATTAAAATAATTACGCCTTTTAGTTTGGAAACTACTTAAACCGTCCCATCACGTCCCTTTTCATTTAAAAAATTGCCGTTCCTTTCATCCGTTTTTGGCAAACTTTTTGAATCTTTTTGTCTCTTTATATTCCCCATTTAAACTTCAAAAAGTTTGGGGGCAATTGTTGGGCCCTGCATTTTTCAACTTGTTTACAACTTGCACCAAACAACTTGGTACTAACGAACTTAAGTTATTCTATCACAACTTGAACTTCTGCAGGTTGGAACATAGTTACGTTAACCCTATTTTTTAGGGAACGTGTCAAAGGAGCAAGGACCGGTTCAAAGACGTTTCTTCAGCAACAAATCATTATCTCCTCCCTCAACAGCAAATGGCGAATATATCTCAACAAGATCAGCATTACTCCCGAGATTTTAGGCCTACTTTTTCTCTTTGTAAACTTAGCCGTTGGTTGAGGTATAAAAGGGATTAAACACTGTATTTTTGCACACACTTTCACTCTAGCTTAAGTTCCCTTTTCATATGCTCATAGCTCTGTAATCACCAAGATATTTAGTAAACTTTCGGTCAAGGCAGGTACCAAAACCTCCCGGGGTTTTATGCCGACGAACAAGTTGTTCAAGGGCTTTCCCTAGTCAACAAACATCTTGTGTCCATCCCCATTCAACTTGATAATCATTGTACCTAGATTCATATCACTTTAGTCATTTTTCTTCCCTTCGAAATACACTTGTTGAAATTTGACCAAAACAGCGTTAAACTTTTTAAGGTAGTAAATGTGCAAAAATTACATTATTTGTAACTATTTATCATTAAAATGTCACTACTAAGTAAGTAGTAGTAAGGGTCCACTTCCGAGTTTTTAATGAAGAGAAAAAAAAGTGAGGGGAGGGAAAAGGAGAGAAAACAAAGGGAGGGAATTGAATTTAAATTCCTTTCGATGTGCTTTCGAGTTAGGAAGGAAATGAAAGGAAAAACAAAATTTTCTCTCCTCATGCTTTCGAGTTTTGGAATGAAATGAGAGGAAATAAAAAGAAAATGACTTCTATACCCTCATTTATAAAAAAAACCTAGTTGAAGAGCATTGCACCCCCTTCATTTCTGTAGCCAATTAACAGTTTCAAGAGTGAAACATCATCCTCCTTGTGCAAGAGGACTCAAAGCTCATACCATCCTACTTTATCTAATCTATATACCCAAACATAGTGACAGCAAAAAATTAAGAAAATATCATTAAGGGAAACTGTATGACAAATTAACAAACGAATCAACTCCAATAGCTAATTGAGCATTGCATATAGCACATTTGTGTATTGTCGCAAATATCTATCAGTGCAAATATTAAAACTCATCATCAACTAAACTAAAACATGCCTATGTCCCATTACTTGAAATTTTACCTAAATGAATCTTCTCGTTACTAGATTCTATCAAATGCAAGATCATTGGTAAACCACATATGAAATTCAAAACATCATCTTGCCCAGCTAACAAGTTCAGTTCTTTTATGCTCCAAACTTCCACCCAAGTCGGCCCATAATGATAACTAAGCATTTACTAAGAGTAATTTCACAAATTTAATGACAAATTTGAGATTCAAACAAAACAGATAAAAATAAAGGAAAAAAAACATGAAAACTTGTACTCCCCTTCGTCCCGAAAAGTTGCAAGAATAACGTTCTCAACAGCAAATAAATCTAAAAAATTAGTTCAAAACCATCCAACACATTAAGTTGCTTACAATAAAAGAGAGTTTTCTCAATGACAAAATAAAAAATTTAGAAGTCAGAAAAAATATAAAACCAACAGCAAATAAATCCAAAAAAATTTAATTTCTAATAACTTATTCATATTGAATAAACTAGCTTCTCCAAATACGCGAGTCTTCCCTCTTTTGAATAGGCAAACAACTTTTTTGCCTTTTTCGGATTGTCAGTTAAAAACTCAAAATGAGCTATCAACCGTAGGATTGAAGCCAGCCAAAGAGGAACGAAGATTCATATATTAACGGTAAGTAAAATTGCATAACCCCAAGTATGAATCTAGATGATTCAAAATATCTAACGATGCAAAACACAATCAGGTTCAAGATCTAAAATCAAATTCACCATCCACATAAGTTTTCCAATCGTTAAATGCTCATTCATGATCTCCGAGGGATCAAAGCCCCAATTTCTTTACATCAAATTCAAATCAAACCACATGATCATACTCATATATCTTATTTAGTAGTGGAAATCCAAGGGTAAAATCCCCACACATTATTTTAGGGCTATTTACATCATTATCATTACCGATCGGAAACTTCCTCATTGACCGTGGTTGGCGGCGACTTCCTCGAAGTTAGGATCATTAGCATCAACATCATCCTTCTCAATCATTTCGAGCTCGGCGTGTGAGTAACCGTCGCCAGACCAAAGTAAATTTCCCGCTGTGACCTCCTTTATTCGGCGATCCTATTATAAAAAATATATGAGGGTAAAAGTGGGATAATAAAATAAATTGTCAAGCTTCTAATTTCTCTCAATTTTTGGAGAAAAATTCTAAAAAAATTTCTTTCCTTTCTTTCAACTTTTTCCCTAAAAAATCTCGAAAATAAGCTAACGAAAGAAATTTTTTAAATTCTCTTTCCTTTTTCTCAATTTTTAAACTCGAAAAAAGCCGGGCATAAGTTGCATTATTTATATATATAAAAAAAAAAACTAATAATACGTTATACCAATTGGTCGTTCTTTCTTGGCCTAAACTTTGCCTGGCTAGGGCTTCATTACCGTACAAGTGACAGTTCTATTTTCCAGACCTTTGGGAGATAGTTTAACGGCAATCGGAGCCGGACCTACTCTCGGCGATATCAGTCATCTTTCACAGTCTGTATCTCTCTTTCTTTTTATATCAGACGTCCACTTTATAGATACGCGTATTTCACTCAGTTTCTCTCTCTTTGCAGAATTGAAATTGAAGCTTCAAAAGGGAATGGTAAGGACTGTAAAGAGTCGTCACGAAGACGAAGAAGACGACGATGAGGAGTTTATCTCTAGGACCAGTGACGGCTCTTCCCAAAAAGGTATCTGTGGGCTTATGATTTATTTTTTATGCTTTAGCGTTCAAATTTGTGTGTAAAAGTTTGAATTTTGTGAATTTTGATGAATGTAGAAGGGAGGAAAAATGATCAGAAATTGAGTGCTCATCGTTCCAAGCATTCGGAGACAGAGCAACGCAGAAGGAGCAAGATTAATGAGAGGCAATCATTCTAAAACATCCCTTGTTTTTTATATTCAATTAATATTTTTCCGATATCTTTTCATTCCAATATCTGTTTTTGTTACAATGGACTGGTATAATAATTTAGAGCAATGTAGTTAGCTTGTCCGAAACTTAGTCCAGAGGCCTATTTTACAAACATTGTATGGGAAGAATATATTGTTATTGAAGTTGGTTCAGTTTAAGTTATACTTTATTTCAGCTCATAATATAATGACACGGCTAGGATGTTCGTTTATCTTTTTAACGATAATTTATAGGCAAATTTCCAAAATGTTTTGAAGTTTATGATCTGCTTTGTGTTTAGGAATACAAGTGTTTTGTAGTTTCCTGTTGAGAATTCATAAATAGTGGACTACAATGGGAAGATAATGCATATATAGAGAGCCATGGGCCTTTTTATAATTGAAACCATGAGCGTTCTTGTACATGTTTACTTATAGCTTTTTATAGAGCGGTTAAAAGGTTCGATATGTACATAATTGATTCTCAAGCAAAGTCACGGGATATTTAATCTGTTCTTTTTTCTCAGAGAACAGATAGTAAAGTCTCTAGTGAGACATGTAGGCGCATGACATGACAAGTGTTAGCCGTTTGGTGGAATACCTCAAACGTATCATCTCTTGTAGTCTATAATGTTTTTCTCAATGGATTCACAGTTTAGTTGTACAGTTTCCTTTAGCTATAATCTTATGATTCCATTGCTCAATGTACAAATTAGATTATTTATATCATATTTTGGTTCTTCATAATTTGTTAGGAGGACACAGCATGAAAGAAACTAGACTTGCTTTGAGATGTCAAATTCCAAAATTATTTCTTGTGTAACAATAATTTATGGTTTTCTATTTATAAGAAGGCATAGCTAATAAGAATTCTTGTGCGCGAGTTGAGTCACCCTTGGAAGGTATTGATTATAGATATATTTTCATTGAACTTGTATGAAGTTAGTTGACAGGGTAGAGAAGTTTCAAATTCCATGAAAAGCAGATTTTTAAGACTTTATTGTAACCAAGAGTAAAGAATGGATTTTCTACTCCTGGATAGACTGGACTATTGGTGAAATTGAATCTTAATGCCTATGTTATCCAAGAATTTCTCACTTTTATTAAAGGCTACATCATATACATAAAGGTACCCTGGGCTTCTCCCTTCTCACTTATATTAAAGGCTACATCATATACATAGAGGTACCTTGGGTTTCTCCCTTTTGATTAGCCTTCTTCTTTTATCAAAAAAAAAAAAGAGCTACCCTGAGTGTACTTTTATGCTATTGACCTATACCAGCTGGACTAATGTTACCACATTCCGTTGAATGAGCAAAAGGAAGCAGACAAAGAACCAAAGTTAAACTGGGTCTTCAAAGGGAATTAGTAATCTATATTCTGACTTTTGGGTCCAGATATACCAAAGGGAAAGAAAGAATAAAATATGCTACCAGATTCTAAACCTTGTCATGAGCACTTCATTAGGAAGCATGAACATGCTTATACTAGTGTAGTGATAATTCTTGATTAGAGGAAAGAATGGAAGCTTGGATTGGGGCTCTATGTTGAATATAAATCATGTTTGTGAAGTTTGAATGACCTTGACTCCGCAAACACCTGAATTTTTTTTTGGAAAAAGTTTTTTTTTTTTTTTGCAGTTGTTAATTATTATATCTTTTCCGTACATCGACGACTGTGGAATCTTGTTTATTGTGTTTTTTCGTAATCTTTACTCAGAAATTTTGTTGGAAAGAAGTAGTTATATATTGTACTTTCACTTTTTTCTTATTACAGTGACGTGGGAGTCGGTACTTTAGTTGTAGAGGGTATCTGCTTCTAAGCACCGGTATTATTGTTTGGCTCTCTGATTGCTAACGCTATATCTTTAAGGTTTCATCATTTGTATCAATTCCACCTTTCAACTGAGTGGCTGCTGCAGTAGCATATTTGTTGCGCTCTAAGACAATGCTTCTTACCATAAATTTTTACTAAATTGCTGATATCCTTCTTGTTTCCTTGCGCTTACTGACCTCAGTGCTTCAACTGTCCTCTTACAGTAAGCCTAAAATTTTGTAATGTGCATGAACCTAACTTTCTCTAGTCACTTTTGTGAAAAACATTACAACAATATAGTCATGCATGGACCTGATCAACTTTGAAATGGTTGCAGATTTCAGACTTTGAGAGATCTTATACCTGAAAATGATCAGAAGAGAGATAAAGCTTCATTCTTGTTGGAGGTGTGTATAATTCACCATCTTGATGTTTTCCTATAATATTTTCTTGAACCATTTCTGTCTTTAGACCTGACTTCTGAATGTTACCATTATATGCAGGTTATACAATATATCCAGTTTTTACAGGAAAAATTACAAATGTACGAGGGGACGTACCAAGGTTGGAGTTCAGAGCCCACAAAGTTGATGCCATGGGTAAAATTAAGATGCTTCGTGCATGTTGCATTTTTCACAATGCAGAATTTTTGTTTTTTGCTTCAACATTATCAACTTGTTTGGTCCTTGCCTAGTTATTAGGCTGATTGCTTTTTCAATCCTTATGACTTGAAGATTTGGTCCTTAGGGGGCGTTTGGTTCGTGGTAATTGACCATTCCGTGGCGGAATGGAATTCTCGATTCCGTTTGACCCATTCCAGCCCCGTGTTTGGTTTGCATTTTCCATGGCAATGGAATGGCAAATTCCTTTGAATGAAGGAATTGGTCATTCCTTCCAAATAGGGAAGGAATGCTCAATTCCTTCAGGAATGGAATTGTAATTTTTTTTTTGACCAAAATACCCCCAAACCCAAATCACCCAATATGGAAGGAATGCTCAATTCCTTCGGGAATGGAATTGTAATTTTTTTTTTGACCAAAATACCCCCAAACCCAAATCACCCCTACCCCTTGCCTACCCACCCACACCCACACCCCGCCCCTGCCCTACCCACCCCCCTCAAAAAAAAAATAAAAAATTTAAAAGACCCCTGCCTACCCCCTCCCAATTCAGCCCCTGCCCTACCCCCCACCCCCACGAATTTTTTTAAAGACCCACCTACAACCCCCATCCAGCCCCTGCCCTACCACCCCCCACCCCCCATTCAGCCCCTGCCCTACCACCCCCCACCCCCTCCAAATTTTTTTTAAAGACCCCTGCCTACCCCTCCCATCCAGTCCCTGCCCTACCACCCCCACCTACCCCTCACCCCCACCCACCCACCCACCCTCTACCCCTCCCCCAAAAAAAAAAAAAAAAATTTTTTTTTAAAAGAAGGGTAAATTGGACATTTTATATGCTTTCATTCCATTCCTATAATTTGTATTTTCAAACCAAACATGATTTGCCAAGGAATTGAATGACAATTTCATTCCATTCCGTGCCAACCAAACGGAGGGGTTTGACCAGTTTTTTTCCATTCCAATTCCTTCAGGAATTCAATTCCATTGACCATTCCATTCCTTTAATTTTTTTCTCCCGAACCAAACGCCCCCTTATTGTTGCTGTGGCTTTCTCAACAAAATAACTTGAGTTTTATATCCCCCTCTCCCCTGACAGCAACATGCACAAGCACAAACTGTGAACAACGAATTTATGTTTTGATTTCTTTCACTTAATGTCTTTTATGCATATGCACAACAGGTTTTCGTTAGTTGCTTCCCCCATCCCAATAGAAGAAGTGTGTATTCCTTTTTTGTTGTCACATTGAAGAGTAACATTCTCTTTTAAGGAAAGTTTGTTACAACATTGTATTGATTAAACTAACCTTCATTTTCCCGCCTAGTTTAAATTCAAATGTTTCGAGAGAAAATCTAGAGAACTAATAGATGTTTAACCTATTTTCTTAATCTGCGTGTTTAGTCAAATGTTACTCTTCTCTTTGGACCAGGGGGAAGTACATTTTATCTCTGGGATTGTTAGGAACTTTTACTATGTAGATTATATTTAGAAGTTCCAGATATCTTTGTTTCCTGAATGATTTGTGGGTGACTTGGGGTTGAGGTGTGTAATTGTATGTGACGTATTTTCCTTTTGAATTGTGCACCTGCTGTTAGAGATGATAATTTGCCGGGTTCAGAGGGGCTTTGCAATAAATTGGTCCCGACCTGCATTGGCATCCATATGTCCGAACCTGCTCCGGGAAGCAGTGAATCCGTTTCTGTGAACCCCCCTGATGGTCAGTGTTTCCAGTTCCAATTTGCCAGTTCTAATTTGTCAAAACAATCTTGAGCACGACCCAGTAACTCTGCGAGAAACCAAAAATCCAGTTCCAGAACCTGGGTGCAATCCCAAAAAAGGAAAATAATTCAGTGTGCATGAATGTAAAAGTGCCAAGAAAATGTAAATTAATCAGAACCAAACTCCAAATTTTAGAATGACTTGTAAATAAATTTGAAAAAAAAACTACATTGGCAAAAGCGTACAAACCAAAAAAATGCATACTTTACAAACACACACACCAAAGAAAAAGAGAAAAAGGAAAACTTCAATGAAAACATAATCGACCTTCTCCGAAGAGAGCTACGGAAGCACATAGATTTCTCTTTTTCACAGGATTAAACCAAATGGGAACTAGAAATGGAAGAGAAAAGAGCTAAGAAAAGGCAAAGAAGACAGAAAAATAACCTTGCCGGACTTTCTCTTTCACTAGAAAAAAAAAGGTTAAATATGGTACTCCCTCTATCCCAAATTGAATGACCGTCTTTGTCCCAAAATGAATGACCTTTTGAACCTTTTCCTTCATAAAACTATGTACCTAAATGATTTTTTTTTTCGTAGTTCATTATATTTTTGCAAAACTAAAAGTTTGAAAGTGAATTGCAAGAATAATTATGATTTTTTTCTATTAAAAATCAACCTTTTCACAATGACCCTTAATTCAAAATAATCATTCATTTTGGGATGGAGGGATTACTAAATTAGAGAAATCGGGTTTGAGATAATCTCGTGTTCTCTCTTATTTTTCTATGTGATCTTCCTCTTCTTTTCGGACAATTCAATTTTAGTCCTTGGGTTGAAATCAAAGCTTGAATTCCGAAAGAGATGAGAGACGACTTTCCCGGTGATCGGAGACTTGGAGAGACAAAGTTGCAGTTTGCACTATTGCATTTGCGCCGCTACCTCACTCATTTGTATGTCAAACCCTCTAATTTCATTTATATATGAGGCTATGTTTTGTAATTAGTACTGTATGTAGGGACAATGAAGTGCATATATATGTGTGCGTGTGCTCGCATGAGCACGCGTACTACGTTGGTCAGGCCGGGCCGGGTATGGCCAACCGGGCCCGAACCCGTCGGATTCAAATTATTTCTTACCAATCCTACCCTGTCTGGGGCGGATTAAGCCGGATACAGATAAATTGCCATCCCTACCTCTTGGTGGACGCATGTTGTGCCTCCTTGGTTGGCACTCTTGAATGCTGTTTCTTGTTTTTCGTTTTTTCTTTAAAAGGATCATTTCACGCTTATAAATTTAGAGGTCTCTTTTCACCGTGTAAAACGTATCGACGTTTGCATAATCCGGCTCTTGTTTACAGCCTCCTTTAGTCAATAATTAGAGAAGTTGTAATTCAACTCAGCCCACCCAATTACTTGAGGTAGGCTATCCTTCCCCCTCTCTGTTCTTTTATGTTCGATGCATAGACTTAAGGCACTCTGGAAAAGGTACAAGTATGAAATTGTTAACTTTGCCTTAACCCACGATCTTTTATCTTTGTCAGGTTTAGGAAAATAAGCGGATTGATTTGTTCGTACTATGATAATATTCGATATTGATTATTTGGCCGGAGGTGAATAAACAGGGCATTCATTTTCGTATATTGGACTGGTTTAGTTTCCTTTGGTGTCTTTATATATCTTTCTTACATTTTGATTAGCTAGAAATGAAGCTAAGTGAATGTGAAGTTATACTGTTTTCCTTAATGCTTCATCCATATTAATTTTCATCTCTTTGTAAACAGAGAGGGAATAGCGGTGTGGATAGCTTTATTGATCGATCACAACTTGTAAAAAATGGGTCTATTGACGAGGATACTATCATTTTCAATTCGGCACTGCTGACAAATGCACAGAACCTGGTAGAATCTGAATTGAACGGGTCTGCTGCATACAAAGCGACAGAAAATGGTGCAGGAACTGAAGCAGTTTCCCTCAATGTGCCACTGGAGCCAAATTTGTTTGAGACTGTTTCTATCCAACCTCCTCAGGGATCTTTCCCAGATGTTGAGCACTTGGCTTCCCATTCACGGCCTCCCTCTTGGAATGGCAGTTCATTTTCAACTGATTGTGCCATTCCAAGCTTTACTCCACATGAGCTGAAAATGGACAGTGAAGAAGCTAGCATCTCAAATGCCTACTCAAGAGGGTATGCAAAGGCTAAAGTATCATTTGTGTGTGTGTGTATATAATATATATTTGTTATAATTGTACAATAAGATTTTTTTATCTTCCTATCTGCAAAATTTACTGTCAGGGCTAGATGAATGACATTGTCTGTTTGTTACCTATGTCCATTTTCCTTGATTTTTGGACAACGCAATTTAAGCATGTCTACTCTATTTACCTTTTAGCAGTTTGAAAAGCAGTTTCTATAGGTTGTATATTACTGTAATATAGGCTAGTGAGAGGCCATAATAATATGCATCCATATCCATGTTAAGTAGCTTAAAGTAATTTCTGTTGCATGTTCATTTGAACTGGACATCTGTGTGGGGTTACAGATTTGTTTTTGGTGCTGAACAGGTTGTTGAATAGCCTAGCTAATGCACTGGGATCTTCAGGAGTGGATTTGTCACAGGCTAGCATTTCTGTGAAATTGGATGTACGGAAAGGGACAAGCAGCGAAGCAACCTTTACTGCTTTTGGAACTAAGGTAGATATTACATTGTTTCTTGTGCTACAATTTGTAGTTTTCTATTTAGCTTCCTATAGATCCTTTTGTCATGAATACTGCCTTAGGATTTACTTATTTTGCTATTATTACCCTAGGAATTTCGGCCTATTCGTACAAAAGTTTGCTGCAACAGAGCTTGACCAATGCTAGTGTTTTGGGCCAGTGTAGTTGCCAATGCAGGTGTGCATAGGTTGTTAACAAAATGGACGTAAAACTTAACGATCATCTTTAAAATTTACATTATCCATCCTGAAATTCAAAAATATTTCATTTGTCACTATTTCATCAACTATATTTATAAAATACATGAAAAAGGGTTAAATTTAGATAATAATTTTTTTACACTACATAAAAATATAAAAAGTATATAACATATAATGTAAAATATTATTAAAAATAATAAATTTGTTTATTTAAAAAGTTATTAATGAACAACTTAAAAAATCTCATGTACAATAAAAGTTATTTGGAGTTAATAATTCAAAATAAAAAAATCTGAAGGCAAAACATTGAATAAACCCTTGAGTTTGCACTTTTTTTATGTGTGGGCATATCAATTGGGGGTGTGTGTAACTTTAAATGATCTACAAAACCTAATTACCATTGCTAAAAACTCAGCCACCATCGCTCCACCACCTTCACTTCGCTGCCACCAGCAAAACCAAACTAACAGCACAGTTGTTCCATAGAACAACAAATCTACCAGAAAGCAAACCAAGACGGTCAAACCCATCAAATAAACCCTTGACAAAGTTCAGATTCAATTTTGGGTCTGGTTTCAATCATCTTCATTGGCATCTCTCTCCCCGATGCATCTAATTTGGGTCTCATTTTAAAATCAGATCCACATTATAAACCCTTACAAAATTCAGATTCAATTTATTTAAGAAACGGGTTTTCTGTTCTGTCGGAGGCGATGAATGAATTACTTAATTTCCAGCTTCCAATCACGACAGTGTCCTGCTGTTGGGTTTCCCATTTTACTTTTGCTCTTGGGGGATGGGGGGAGTAGGGAAGAAGGGGAATGAAGAAAAAAAAATATTTTTTTGGGGGAATTGATTTAGAAAACATCCAGAGGGAAGCTTAAGTCTAGGGAAAACGCAACGGTGACGGAGGACTGTACCGGAGAAGATGAGTGAAGAAGGAAATGACGACAAAGAAGGAGGTTTTATTTCCAGATCTAGAGCGAGGCGACCAGAGATGAAGGCTGATACAGTTGCAGAGGATGAAGAACAAAGGGATCCTGAGACCGAACGAAGGTTGCTGTTGCTGGACAAACATTCTGCGGGGGAGGCGGCCGCATGGATGCAAGCCAGGCGCACGCCTCACAAGCATCAAAGGGGGCCGTGCTTCTGGAGTCTGTGCGCTCGCTTGGGATCCTCCAGCGCGCCCGCCTCAAGCTCGGGTTACCGAAAGCATTTCTGAAGATTGTTTCCTTGTTCTTGAAGATTGTTTCCTTTTTCTAATTTCGATTAGTTCCTTATTTATTTACTAGTAATTTTGGATTATTATTTTGATTGATTTTTATTTAGGTTTATTTTGGTAGGATTCTAGAATAATCTTTAGAGTAGTATTTAAAGAGTGTTAGGGTTTTGGTATGAGACTTGACTTTTTGATTTTTGATTTTTATGAAAATAGTTTTCTTTGGATGCAACTATTGTTAGTGGTTCAATTCCCCGCCTCTTGTTTTCTTAAATTCCGTTCGGTCATTCCTCTCATTCTCATATAACCTTCCGTCAGTATCGGTGGTATCGAGTTTCTGGTTGTTTTGATGGCCGAACGAAGGCGTGGTCACGTAGTGTTCACGGTGTTCGTAGAAGGGTTCGTGAAGCGAAGCCCCAGGGCATACGATCCCCATCACGAGCATGACCTATGAAATCAAGAAGGACGAACTGCGAAGAAAGATTCAAGATCTCAAACTCAGTTTGTTACGTTCCGAGATTCGAGAACTCCAAAGATACTTTGATCGGGTGGAGGGTCGACGAATCCAACGACAAACTAACGCAGTTGGAGGACTCGGATTGAGCACGTATCGTCGATGAAGAGGCCTGAGTCGAATCTCGCGGTCCGATGATGATGAGGATATCTATCCTTTCGATCGTGATCACGAACTCGGTGCGAGAGAGGCCGATCCTCCGACTCTTGACGAGTTTAGTGAACGATTGAATCTGGAGCACGCGGATTGCTTGCTGATTCGACTGTTCCGACGCTGTCATTGATTGGTCAAAACCACCGATCTTTGATGGCGATAATTATGAAGAAGATTTTCGAGGGTTTTGACCATAAATCATCACGCATTAGGCAACATCGGAACAAGAGTCAGCGGGCAGGCAATCAACTTGGGTCTTATTTTTCAAGTGACGGGTTGTTGTTAGGATTTGAAGAGGCAACAAGAAGAGGTACATTGTATGATGATCCTTTTCTTTGTTCGCAGTCGATTTTCTTCATCTTTTCACATCGTAAAATTATTTGTTGAAGCCTACACCAAGTTCATTGGGCTGATTGGATGGATGTAATGACAAGTTTTGTGAAGTATAAAGTTCGTCGACAATTGAAGCGTAAAATTCTTGATGAATTTCCAAGAGCAACAACCCAAATTCGAGGTCGAATTTTTTCTAAGGAGGGGAGGATGATACAGTTGCAGAGGATGAAGAACAAAGGGATCCTGAGACTGAACGAAGGTTGCTGTTGCTGGACAAACATTCTGCGGGGGAGGCGGCCGCATGGATGCAAGCCAGGCGCACGCCTCACAAGCATCAAAGGGGGCCGTGCTTACTGGAGTTCAGGCGCTCGCTTGGGGATCCTCCAGGCACCCGCCTCAAGCTCGGGTTACTGAAAGCTGTTTGCTGTTTGCTGAAGATTGTTTCCTTGTTTACTGAAGATTGTTTCCTTTTTCTAATTTCGTTAGTTCCTTATTTCGCTGCTAGTAATTTTGGATTATTATTTTGATTGATTTTTATTTAGGTTTATTTTGGTAGGATTCTAGAATAATCTTTAGAGTAGTATTTAAAGAGTGTTAGGGTTTTGGTATGAAATTAGAAAAAGGATCCCCAAATGAAGGACAAAGGCCAAGACTCGAGCTTCTGGAAGCGAGGCGGGCGCCCCGGAAGATCCCAGGCGGGCGCCTCAAGCACGGGCCAAGTTGCTGATGTCGCGTGGGTTGTTTCATTGCTGAAGATTGTTTGATGTTGTTTCCTTATTCCAATTTGGTCGGGGCTGCGAACACTGAAGTACGTCACCGCGATCAGAGATGAAGGCGGCGGGGCAGAGGACACTGCTGTGTTTGAGATTTGATGGGTGGTGATTTGGGCGGGTGCGGTGGTTGAAGGCAGTGTAGTGTTGGGTTTGAGAGGGATGGTGGGTGATGGTTGTGGTGTTAGTGGTAGTTGAGTGATTGTTTTGTAAAGTCATTGACAGAACAGTGATAAAAGAAATATCTTTAAATTTTAGGGGTGATTAGTACAATTTCCAAAGAATCTCAGTAAGATTGTCGTTCATTTCGTTAGTTTTCATCCATCCAAAAATGCCCTACATTGCCACAAAGTGTGAACATTAAGAATGAAATTGCCAAAATTGGTACGTTGGTATTCACATTGCAACTCCTATGAAACTTTAGGGCACCAATGTGTTGTTTGCCCCCACTATAAAGATGGTAATGTATCCTAAGCTACTTCATGGTAGGTTTGACTGGAAGGAAAATTGACCAAAAGATAATCTTTTGTTAGATTGCCATTTTGTACTGACTGTGTTTAGTAATTAGTGATTGTTTCGATCCCATTCTTAGTCTGATGGTAATAGCTTGTAGTAAACACCAGTAACAATTAGGTTTACTTGTGAGACGAGATTGGAGCAAGCATCTGTTTACTATTCTTAGTGTTTGAATATTAGGGTGAAGTTTATGAAGGGTAGCATTCAAATTTTGATTGTTTCTCCTCAAGAGTACGCCATTTATTTGCTCTTGTTGTCATTATTAGTGATACATCTGGACTGCATTGTGGGAGTTGGTTTGAACCTTATACAGGGTAGTATTATAATCCACATGACCCTTGTAGTGTTTTTTTTTTTTTTCTGTTATCGGAGGGAATTCTTAGGATGTACTTACACTTTGAGTTGTCAATTTTCCAGGATCCGGAGAGCATATTGTCTGGTAATCAGGCTATGGCACATCATGGGGCTGGGGCTGGGGCTGGGGCTGGGGCGTGCAGCAGTGGTGAGGATTTCAATCAAGTTCATAAAAGGCTCCGAACAGACCAAAATTAGACACAGCATTATTTTCTCCCCTTATAACATTCCATTTTTTTTTTTTTTCTAATCCCATTTGGTTCCTTATTTATTTATCAGCGTTCCTTGGGTTATTGTTATATTTGGGTGGCTGGGGGAGAAATTGAGGGGGAGGGGGCTACTCTTGTGGATTAATTGTACATGTGTGTGCTCTGTGATGTTATTGACAAACATCCATCTACAAGAGGGAGAAGCTGTTATATCATAATTTTACTTTTCTTGGTCTTTTGGCATTTGTTTTAGTGAATGAATAATTTTAAGTACCGTGAGCATCATTATATTTTCCAGACCCTTCCTTTTATGAACTTGATTGAAATGGTATGTCCTTTAATATTTTCTTGGATCGTACAACCAATATTGTAGCCTACCACTAACTCCTCAAATCTAAAATCTAAAATCTATCTACTCATTGTCTCTCTACCCCTAGTCCACCCCACTCATCTAAATAATACCCCACTCCACTCCGTTACGTAATACTCCCTCCGTCTCAGTCCAGTGTACACTTATTTCCTTTTGGTCCGTCCCAGTCCAGTGTGAACTACCATAAATGGTATGTCCTTTAATATTTTATATTCTCCCTACCTCATCCACTCATTAACTCCACTCATTCTCCACCACACAATTTATTCAACCAACCTACTATTTACTCCACTCATTCCCTCTTTTCATTTTCTACCACACATTTTCATTATCTTAATAATATTTCTTAATCGGCGTGCCTTGGTCAATGGTGCACACTTGGGTGGGACGGAGGGAGTATTGTATTACCCACCAATTTTCTTTTTGGTTGTCCCCTGGATGGATAAGTTTCTTTTAATTTCCTTTACTAAAATAAAATGTTCCTTTTTCATTTTTTATTTATTAACCCTATCTTATTTGTTATACTTACATACTCCCTCCGTCCCACAATAATACCGAAAAATTTCCCTTTTGGGCGTCCCACAATAATCAATAATTTCCCAAAATGGAAGTAGGACCCACTTCTCTCTACTCACAACACTTTTTAAATTTACTATTCTCTCCACTCATTCTCTCTCCTATTTTACTTTTACACTCACAACACATTACCTTTATCACTTTTTACCTTAATCTCCGTGCCGGGCCAAAATTTCTACATAATCATGGGACGGAGGGAGTATTTAATACTCCCTCCGTCCCGCTAATATTAGCACACTTTCCTTTTTGGGCGTCCCGCTAATATCCGCACACTCCCAAAAAGGAAACTTTATATTAATAAAATATTCACCCAACCCCACTCATTCTCTCTCCTACATTATTTTAATACTCACAACACCATTATAATTTATTACACCCTCCACTCATTCTCTCTCCACTCATTCTTTTACACTCACAACATTTTATTAAAATATCATATTCCTTAATTTCCACGCAAACAGTGTTTGTGCTAATACTAATGAGACGGAGGGAGTATATGGACCCGACAGACATGCAAAACTATCTCACTTATCATACTCAGCAGAAGTCAAAACCCTTTCTCAACTCATAATTCTTTTGAATATATATCTTCTCCTTAATTTCTGTAAATTGTTATGATAGTGAGAGAGAGAGTATACACTCAACCCCAACTTACTCTTTTTTTTTTTTTTTAATTTATAAATTGATCCAAATGGTATTTATTTTTCTTTTGGCTAAATGTTTTAAACGTTTGAATTTGCCCTGAAACTTATTGCATTTTGGCTAAATGTTTTCGATACACCATTATAAATTGAAACAATAACAATTGTTATATGTTCATTCAGATAATTAAATCAAACTAAAATTATTGATCAAATTACTTTCATTTCATATGATAAAAAAGAAAAAAATTAGGAAAATCATTTCTGTACCAAGGGAGTAAATTTCTTAACATGACCTACTTGTATCATATTTTGAAGCATCCATTTATTATCAATTCTCTGCACTTCAAATTGTTCCATAAGAAGCTAATGCAAGAATAATTAAAGGGGTAGTAATTTAGAAAAAAAAAACCAGTGACATTTTTTTTTTACAGGAGGAAATTATACTACTCATTCTCATAATAATAAGTGTTAGCGTTTTCATCCAAGTAATTGTCGAATTAAAAACAAAAGTGAACGAAATAAAAATGACGGTCAGACCCTACACATGAGGCCCAACCTTTCAACCCTCGATCAGAGACACAACTATTGAATAGGCCAACTCAAATGCTACAACTCCTACATCCCAACAGCGTAAGATCAGTCGACTTAGCTTATTATCTGACCGTCCTTGGTCCCGACCTATATTTGTCCGACATATGATCAGCTACTTATTCAGCCTCTGCCTAGTTAAGGCACGGAGTCAGGTCGACCTCGAATACTCAGGCGACCTTGACCAAACAGACACGTGCGTCTATCCACGAATCAATCTGTAACCGTCTTCTACAATTACGGATACCGTTATGCCTACATTATTTTTACGATTTAAGGGATTCAGTACGATCTTACTTGACCACTATATATACCAGATTATATCCAATGTAAAAAATGTAATGTCTTCTTGGCTATTTTGAGATTACCTCATTTCCATACAATTTATACCCTCATATAACTCGACATCTCATCAGCACGCCGAAGGGTATTAGCCGGGGACCACCCCGGCTAGTCGTTTGTTCGTGGTTTCAGGTCATAATTGCTGGAGATCAACCTATCACTGGACTAAGACTGATCTGGATTGTTTCCTGTCATCAGTTTGATTCTATTGCCGGGAAGCGATAACACTAGATCTTGAAATTTCGCCTAATCACAAACATGGTCTCAGACGGACACACAACTACTGCCTCTAGTGAACCAATCCACGAGAATGCTGGGGGAAACCTTGATACGGGTATTGGAAACCGCACTGCCAAATTACCTCCCCCTCCACAGGGGCACCCCACTAGGAGGGCCACCCGCTCCAATAGTGTGGTCAATGGGATGGGATTGCAGGATAGGAGAAGGGAGAAGAGGCCCATGCCTAACCAAGGGGTAAGCAAGCAAGCTAAACAGATTCAAACAGGTCGAACAGATGCAAGCGATATTGCAGGTCCCTCAGCCTCTCACCTTAGTAGGAAGGAGATATTGCTAGAGCGAGGTAGATTGCCGCAGAGCTTGATCGAGGTGCAAAATGAGTTGCTCGAGCTACCCGAGTCTCCTAGAAGGTAGAGTAATATAGAATATCCCTGGAGGCCCACGAGTCAATGAGTAGTCTCTCTGATTCACAATTATCAATTCTTCCCTTAGTCACCAAGGGTTGTTTGCGGACTGCTCGACTCCCTGCTAGCTCATTTGGGGAGAAGCTGATGACTTTTTCTTCTTTATGTACCCAGGCGGGGATATGGTAGACTTTGTTTAATTCATGTATCTGATCCTTCAGTTTTTATTTGGAGTCTGTCTACTGCCTGATAACGTGGAGTTTTGCTCTAGGAGGTCTATCCTCCCTTTCCTCTCTATCATCATCATCTCTTTCTTGCTTGTTATCTTTTCGCATAAAATAACAATCCAGTTTTTCTTCGTCAACCTATCTCTGGATCATTCTTTTAAGGGAGATGCAATTCTCCGTGTCATGTCTGTGGTCTTTATGGAAGGCAAAGTATTTGGAATTGTCTCGGACGTGCTTTGTACTATCGCTTAGTGGTCTGGGATCTGGTAGGTTTACCAATTGCATGATCTCCGTGATAGGTTTAGTAAGGGGGTGAAGACCTCGACTTTTTCTATAGCTCGAGTTCTATTTTTTTCCTTGTAGTTGCTTCCATTGGAAGCCTGGTTGGTGCCAGTCGCATCCGTTTTCGGTTTTTTAGATCTCTTTTTGCTCTTCTGATCTGCCATGGTTGTGGCATAGTCCACATTGTATAGATCAGATTTCGATTTAGGTTCCCTAGCAGAGAGCTCATAGATAAATTTCCCAGATCTTAGTCCGGAGTTGAAGCAAATAATCACCTTCCGATCAGTTAATCTTTCCTCCACCTGGTCAGCCATGGTTCTGAACCGGTTGTATTAACTTATAGTGGTTTCGTTTTTGCCTTGCTCAATGTTGGCAAGATCTGTGAATCTCTTCTTTCTCTTCCCAGCCGTTGCAAAGTGATCAAGGAACCTTCTCCTCATAATTTTCCAGCTATCTATGCTTCCCTTCTTTTGCTCACGGAACCAGGACAGGGCTGTTCCGGAGAAGGTACTCGCAAAAGCCTTATAGAGAATATCATCTGACTTGGTGAGGAGGACCATGGTGGATTCAAACTTTGAACATGGTCTCGTGCATCTATGGTCCCCGCATATTTATTAAAGTTGGGGATCTTGAGAGCTGGATTGGGAGGTAGATCATTAATTCGCTGATAGAAAGGACGAGTGGCACTATTATCATCCTCCTCAACTTCCTTCCTTCCCATTTCCATTTCATCAATTCTCTTTTTCAAGAGGAGAATAACCCTTGCATCAATCCCCGAGCTATGGTGGGAAATGCGATGGGTCCTCTCTTTTTCTCTATTTCCATTCACTCGGCTTTGTTACTCATGTTGTTGGTGATTATCTTCATGTCCAAATGGTGCTTTGCCTAGCATGACTTAGCCTTGATCTCAACTATGCTGAATTGACCTCCTGATCCATTTGATTGTTCAACTGGTTTCTCAAGTCTCCATCTCAGGCATTCCCGTGTCAAGGAGCTCTATGACGGGGATAAACATCCTGGACGGGGATTTGCTTGGATCTTACAACAGTGTCGCGATGTGGGGGATTTTGGCCAGGGGGAAGACTTTTTCTATTCCCCCGACTACCACGCCTATCAAAGCGACTCTCCCCTCCAAGGGAATTTCCCGTCCTGGTGGGTCTTATGAATTCAGCTAGGGGATGATCCGGGTCTAACTGTAGCAAGGCATTCTGTGTTTAATAAATGCATTGCAAGGTGTCTATCTAGCGGTGCAGAAGAGTTATGCGATCAATTGGTGGTAAAGATGCTTCTGTGCCTCCCTGGGCGGCATTCCTCCCCGTCTGACTAACAGCTGGTCGTCCTCGTCGTCGACGACGGGAAGGGTTTAAATGGATCTCAATTACTGGCTGTCCACTAGAATGCAAGGTTATATTTAGCGGTGGCAGTCCATCGTCAAGGGGTGGAGGAGGTGGCAGTCCCCCATTGGTAAGAGGAATAGTTGTCCCATCGTTATTATGAGTCTCCTCCATACGATGGTTATCCTGATCATGCGTGATACTAATAGTGTGTCCTTCTTCTATTAGGATTAAGAAATTGGAATAGAATTGAATTTTTCGGCTATTCAATGGATAATTCGATCGTTTCCCGGTAATGGAACCAAACTGATGATGCCAATTCGGATCAACCCAAATATAGCGGTAAGGTTGTATCCTGGCTGCTTGAATAACCTGAAAAAGATAAACAAACACGTAAACTAAACTGGGCTTCACCGGCGAAGGCCATCCGGCTTGAGAGTAAGTATTTGTGTTTATGAGAGCAAATCAATTGACAACAGTTTAGAGTCAAAAGATGCGTTCACCTGAATTATTTGAATTATGGCTTGTATTTATAGGTGTAGGATATAGAGTCATGCCTTGGATATAAAGTTAGGTGAGACAAGGAGTCAAATGCTACTCGTATCCTAATTCCTCACATTTCTTATTTTAGTAGGATTAGAAAAGCCTTTTGTACGTATCCCTATGAGGTCTGCTTTTCGGCATAAGGTGTTGGTCGGCATAGGGATATGCCGGGTAAGGATGATAATCAAGGGTAGGGAAGCCCATTTGCGTTGTTATAGTTGTGGCCTTGCTGACGTGGACCTGGTGCAAGTCGACATACGAATGTGCCTTGGTCGACATTTCTGTATAACTTGGTCGGCATTTATCAACATCTATGCCTTATTTATTAGATCGCTCCGCTATTTATAGGTCGAAATAGTTGGATATGACGAGAAAAATGAGACGAGCATAGGTATGGAATTCTATTTCCTACGTCGTATTTAAAACTTATTTATATTTTACTTTGTGCCAAATCCACAGAAATTTGCTCGTTGTTTTATGATACATGATCGTACTTGAATTATACCGTTCATTTTTTATTTTATTTTTGAAATTTGTTTTGGAAAGGAGTAATAATAATGTGTGCTTCTAATTATCTAGAAATGCACGATATATACTCCCTCCGTTTCGGCCCAAGCTTTCTACTTTTGGCATTTCACGCAAATTAAGGAAATGGGTGGGAAGAAAAAATGTTGTGAGTGTAATTTGAAAATAGGAGAGAGAATGAGTGGAGTGAATAGTACATTATAATGGTGTTGTGAGTATTAAAATAATGTAGGAGAGAGAATGAGTGGAGGAAATAGTAAAGATTTTTTGCCAAAAAAGAAAAGTGAAAGCTTTAAACGGGACACCCAAAATGACAAAATGAGAAGCTTCTACTGGGACGGAGGGAGTATTATTTAAGGTTCAAAACTGGGTCCACGACGGAGGCGAGTACGAGGTTTGGGCAACACATTAGACAATGTGGAGCCAAGCATTACTTGTTGGGGTCAAAATTCACGTGGATGTACTCACCTAGTCACCTGCAGTTAGACGTGACCACGGTTAATTAACCGCGGTTAACCGGTTAATAACCGGCGGTTAACGAAGGTTAAAATCATTAACCGGACTTAACCGTTAACCGTTAAGTCACGGTTACGGTTAACCGGTTAACGGTTAATCCGGTTAACCCGGTTAACCCGGTTAATAAACGGTTAATTATTTTTTTTTTTTTTCAAGAATGTCGATTTTTATCTAAAGTTAAAAAAAAATAACTTTTTAATAGTTTTTTGAATAAAAAGTTAAGTTTTTAACACTTTTTGAAAAATAGTTAAATATTTAACAGTTTACGTTAAATATGTAACCGTATATGAACCTGTTTTTTTTTTTTTGGATAAATAAAACTATTTTAAATAGTTGTTAAGACTAATATTTTTTGCAAAAAGTTATAGAAAAATAGGTATGAATTTTTAAAGAAATGAAAACTTAACGGATTTAAAAGAAACGGAAGTATATAAAGAGAAAACTTAACTTTTTTGAATAACCGACGGTTAATTAACGGTTAAGTTAACCGGTTAATTAACCGGCGGTTAACCGGAGTAAAAAATTCTTAACCTTTGTTAACCTCGGTTACACGGTTATCGGTTAGGCGGTTAGACGGTTAACGGTTTAGGCGGTTAAAATCCGGTTATTAACCTTACGGTTAGCCGGTTAACGCTTAACCTTGGACACGTCTACCTGCAGTGTAAATGATTTGATTTGATTTGAAAAAAAGAATAACTATACATTGATTTGGGAAAATTTTAAAATAAATTAAACCATAAAAAAAAGTCAACACTAACCAAATCAAATCAGGCAAATACTAAATACAGAGACTCAATTTTTAGGAAAGTAAGTAAATTATCAAAATAGCCTTTTATATACCTAATTTTTTTTATTCACTCATTCAATTTTCCCTCTTTCCAGTCTCTCTCTTACGACGATTGACGACGACGACAACGAAAATGGCTAGAGTAAAAATTTCGAAGGTCCCTGCCAGAGCTGGCGCCGCCGCTACCGTCACTGCCATCGCCGTCGGAGCTTCTTCTAGCACCGTGCCTGTAAAGAAGGTAATTTTAACCTATCGTATGAACTGGGTTTAGAGGCAGAAAGCATCTCGTATGAACTCACACGAGACAGATCTCGTGTGAACTCATACGAGACTCATCTCGTATGAACTCACACGAGATGTGTCTCGTGTGAGTTCACACGAGATGTGTCTCGTGTGAGTTCATACGAGATAGTATATGTGTAATGGTCTATTGGTCTCTCTCACTGTTTTGTGGAGATGTGCTATCATATTAAGAATCAAATTTCAGTTCTAGTTCTGTTTCTTGTTGCTTTTGCTGTTGCTGTTGTGAAAATGCAGGTTCAGACACTATTTCGTGTAAGTATACACGAGATATCATCTATAATCTCGTGTATATGTACACGTGACTCGTGTGCGTACACGAGTCATCACGTGTACATATACACGAGATGTAATCTATAATCTCGTGTATATGTACACGAGACATCTCGTGTGCGTACACGAGTCATCACGTGTACATATACACGAGATTATAGATTACATCTCGTGTATACTTACACGAGATGGGCAAGGACAGCATTAGAATATTTCGTTCCCTGTATATAATTTTCTCTGTATATAACCATATCCTCAAATCACTATAATTTGGTTTGTTAGTTTAAACTGCGGTTCAATTATTTGGTTCAAACCACGATTCATAACGAGGTACAGACCGTGATTTAGACCATAGTTTAGACTACCGTTTAAAACACGATTCATACCACAACTCATTTTCAAATTTGTTTAAATTTTCGTGATCATAGAGAAAGAGCAAAAAGATGTGGGTGTTTAATAAGAAAGTCAGAGTAAGAGAGAGACTAGAGGAAGAGAGAGATCGAATGAATAAAAACATTTTACAATGTCGATTGTGTAAAGAACTTGATTATTTATGTGTTGCAATTAAGATAATAATTGAAAAGTAAATAAGATACAAAATGGGTGTTAGAATTAATTTATTTAATGTAGTTTGTTCTGATGGTTTGCTTTATCGGTTTGGTCTTGCGGTTCGGTTTGGTGGTTCGATATTTCGGTCTCAAACCGCAGTTTGGCTTGGTTCGGTTCGATTTGGTTTGGTAGGGTCAAACCAGAAATCAATCCGAACCATGTGGTTTGCCAATATTTGAGATCGAACCGAACAATTTATAATTGAAAATAAAATAAAAACGCATGGTTTGCTTCGATTCGATCTTAAACCGTGATTTAAATCAAATCACTTATGCCCCCTATATAGCGGTATAAATTGTATTGTTTTTTTTTTTAAATAGTGACTTACGAGTGCACAGTGAGTGTTTGGTAAAACTGAAAATTAATCCTTGAAAATTTAGAGCTGAAATTTTTAATTTGCTGAATTATAAAATTTGAATTTGTTTGATAATGACAAACTGCTTACATCTGAATTCAATCAAAATTTCAACTCTAACACTAAAAAATTATTTGAATAATTTTAATGATTATATAATAAAAATAAGTCATCATGAACATAATTAAATTATATTTTTATAATATTTAAATATTTTTTATTGATATTTCATTTGTCCCATTATAAAATTTATCTTGACTATTTGGGTCAATTTGACTAAACTTTAATAAAAAATGAAGAAAATTTAATTATGATACTCTATTGAAAATATTATCAATAGTTTATATTGAGAAAATTACATTTAATACTTAGTCAAATATAATTTATATGAGAAATTAAAATATTTCAACAAAAGAAATTAATAATAAATAAATAAATAAAATATGTTGATGGATGGATTTGAAATAATTACCTTTTTTTTCTTTTTTTTTCCTTCTCTTACTTTTTTTTTTTAAGACTTTCATTTTCAACTTAAAATTAATAAAATTAATAGATTAATTAAGTTACCAAAGACCCTGTGTATGACTTTATAATAGTACACTTTAGCAGTAGTTTTTTGGCATGGACAAAAAGTTGATATTACGAGAAACGAACGAAATTCTTATACTAGAAAAGTCAACTACTTGACTGGAAACAAGTAAAAAATTCTATGATAAAAATGGTACTCCCTCTATTAATCCCAGAAAAAAAGAAAAAAAAAACCAAATTTATATGAACATATAAACAGAATATGACGCATTGGTCATGGAGTCATCACAATAAGACAAGGGCAAGCTCCAACTCCGAAAGGCGAAATAGGAAATTAGCCTCCTTACCTAGGGCCGTTTCGTCATCCCGACATAACAGCATATCGACCAAGCTTATTATTAACTCGGCACAAAGCTATATCAGTCAATAACTGATAACCCTGAGCTAGACGTGTCCATTTTATAAATCGAACCGGCCAATCGGGAGGTTGAAAACCGGCCAAAACCGGTCAACGGCGGTTAACCGGAACCGGCTAACCGAAACCGGTAATTGGCCGGTTCGGTTAAGGTTTGAAATTTTGAAAAACCGGCCAACCGCCGGTTAACCGTCGGTTTTTGGCTTGCTCGGCCGAGTCATATGAGTTGCTCGGCCGAGCATAACCTTCCAGTAGTGTTAATTTCCAATAACGGTCATGCTCGGCCGAGTCATATGAGTTGCTCGGCCGAGCAGAACGCCAGAACTCATTCCAACGGCTACTTTTTCAAACTAGCCGTTATGTTCACCACCACCACCACCACCACCATCACCACCACCCCCACCACTACTACTACCAGTACCACCACCACCACCACTACTACCACTACTACTAGTACTACCACTCCTACTAGTCTACACCACCACCATCACCACCACCACCACTACCACCACCACTACAACCACCATCACTACCACCACCACCACCACTACTACTACTACCACTACTACTACTATCACCACTACTACTACCGCTACTACTACCACTCCTACCAATACCACTACTACCAGTCTACACCACCACCATCACGACCACCACCACTACTGCTACCACTACTACTACTACAACCATCACTACTACCGCTACCACTACCACTCCTATTTCTATCACTCCTACCAATACCACTACTACTAGTCTACACCACCACAATCACCACCAACACCACTACTACTACCACTACTACTACTACCACCACCACTACTACCGCTACCTACCACTACCACTACTATCGGTCTACATCACCAACATCACCATTCACCACCACCACAACTACTATTACCACTACTACTACTACCACCACTACCACTACCGCTACTACCACCACTACTACTACCACTCCTACCGGCTACCACTACCACTCCTATCAATACTACTAGGTCCAGGTCCACTACTACCAAATTTACCACCACCACTCCTACCAATACCCTCGTTGTAATTGTATTTTAATTAATAAAATTTAAGGGTACCGTCGCTTTTTTCTTTTATATACTTCCGTTTCTTTTAAAAAAGTTAAGTTTTATTTCTTTCAAAATTCATAACTTTTTTTATAAACCTTTTTTCAAAAAATGTATGTAGATAACTTAAGTTTAAAATAGTCTTATATATCCAAAAAAAAATTGAAAAAAATTAAAAGTTAACTTTTTTCAAAAAACCGTTAACTTTCATTTCTTTAAAAATTCATAACTTTTTTTATAAACCTTTTTGTAAAAAATGTATGTAGTAAACTTAAGTTTAAAATAGTCTTATCTATCCAAAAAAAATTGAAAAAAATAAAAGTTAACTTTTTTCAAAAACCGTTAAAAAATTAATCGAAAAATGATATGCTCGGCCGAGCAACACCAAAGACTCGGCCGAGCAACCCTCAACCCCTAAACCCTAAAAGGGTTGCTCGGCCGAGCAGAACAAAAGACTCGGCCGAGCAACCCTCAAAACCCTAAACCCTAAAAGGGTTGCTCGGCCGAGCAACACCAAAGACTCGGCCGAGCATATCCAAACCGTCAAACCGGAGGTTAACCGGATAACCGTTAAAACCGTAAACCGCCTAAACCGTAACCGGTTGAGCCGGTTAGGCGGTTCGGTTCCGGTTTGGATTTTGGGGCTTAAAAACCGCCGGTTGAAAACCGGCTAACCGGCGGTTTTCACAACTGGCCACGTCTACCCTGAGCTAAGTCGATCATTGCCATGCACTGATCGATCAAGCTTATTATTATATATTTTTTATGTTTATTTTGTCGATCAAGCTTATTATTATATATTTTTGATGTTTATTTTGGGATTGGACGTGATGAGCCCGGATCTACTGGATCGGGCTCGCGCTCGGTCTGGTCCAAGGAACCAGTGACGTGGCAGTTCCTAGACCGCTGGGGGGGATGACCGCGGACAGATAGGCCCTTGAGGTCAAGACCGCGTCCCTTCCCGCATTAATCCTATCAAAGATCGGAGGGATCCTGACCGCTATATTCGTGCCCGCACGATCTGTGACCGTTGGGTCCGTGCCCGCAGATCGTATGTCCGCTGGATTGGTGTCCGCAGGAGTCATGACCGCGTCAACCGTGCTCGCGTCATATACCTTTGACTGCGGCCACAATGTTGACCGCGGGCACATGTCTGCTTCCCGGTTAATATCAAGTCTTACTGAGCAAGTTAGCTTACGGGCTCGATGTGCCACTTCCGGCCTCCCCATCACGCATTCAATGCGGCCTGGCCAGCGCCTACTATTCCATTTAATGCTCCAAGCCGGCTACACGGCTCATGTCCCTTTCACCATGTCCCCCGGATGCCAATGTTCCTCCCCGACAGACCAATTAGATGCGGACACGTGTAGCTGTTCAAATACCAAAGTGCCCCTAGGGCTGATCTCATTGCTTACCTCAACAAGCATCATTGCACTGCCTATAAATAGAAGGCCTTTACCCCCTTGGACAAGGTAAGTTCCAAATATATTGAGTAAGCCCTATTACTCTTAATCCCTAAACACACACACACACTCCAAGGTATTCAAAGCCTTATTATCTCAGTATTCTTACTCTCACACCCGAGGGCCTGAGTTGGAGTAACATCCAACTTTGACCTTAACGGTGCTTATTTGTGTTGTGATCTAGGTACAGACAAACCACCAAAATATCCTAGCCAGATATCCTTGAACCGCTCCTGACTAGACGTGTCCATTTTATAAACCGAACCGGCCAACCGGGAGGTTGAAAACCGGCCAAAACCGGTCAAAACCGGTCAACGGCGGTTAACCGGAACCGGCTAACCGAAACCGGTAATTGGCCGGTTCGGTTAAGGTTTGAAATTTTGAAAAACCGGCCAACCGCCGGTTAACCGCCGGTTTTGGCTTGCTGCTCGAGTCATATGAGTTGCTCGGCCGAGCATAACCTTCCAGTAGTGTTAATTTCCAATAACGGTCATGCTCGGCCGAGTCATATGAGTTGCTCGGCCGAGCAGAACGCCAGAACTCATTCCAACGGCTACTTTTTCAAACTAGCCGTTATGTTCACCACCACCACCACCACCACCATCACCACCACCACCACCACTACTACTACCAGCACCACCACCACCACCACTACTACCACTACTACTAGTACTACCACTCCTACTAGTCTACACCACCACCATCACCACCACCACCACTACCACCACCACTACTACCACCATCACTACCACCACCACCACCACCACTACTACTACCACTACTACTACTATCACCACTACTACTACCGCTACTACTACCACTCCTACCAATACCACTACTACCGCCCACACCACCACCATGACCACCACCACCACTACTACTACCACTACTACTACTACAACCATCACTACTACCGCTACCACTACCACTCCTATCTCTACCACTCCTACCAATACCACTACTACTAGTCTACACCACCACCATCACCACCAACACCACTACTACTACCACTACTACTACTACCACCACCACTACTACCGCTACCTACCACTACCACTACTATCGGTCTACATCACCAACATCACCATTCACCACCACCACAACTACTATTACCACTACTACTACTACCACCACTACCACTACCGCTACTACCACCACTACTACTACCACTCCTACCGGCTACCACTACCACTCCTATCAATACCACTAGGTCCAGGTCCACTACTACCAGCCTACCACCACCACTCCTACCAATACCCTCGTTGTAATTGTATTTTAATTAATAAAATTTAAGGGTACCGTCGCTTTTTTCTTTTATATACTTCCGTTTCTTTTAAAAAAGTTAAGTTTTATTTCTTTCAAAATTCATAACTTTTTTATAAACCTTTTTTCAAAAAATGTATGTAGATAACTTAAGTTTAAAATAGTCTTATATATCCAAAAAAAGATTGAAAAAATTAAAAGTTAACTTTTTCAAAAACCGTTAACTTTCATTTCTTTAAAAATTCATAACTTTTTTTATAAACCTTTTTGTAAAAAATGTATGTAGTAAACTTAAGTTTAAAATAGTCTTATCTATCCAAAAAAAAATTGAAAAAAAATAAAAGTTAACTTTTTTCAAAAAACCGTTAAAAAAATTAACTGAAAAATGATATGCTCGGCCGAGCAACACCAAAGACTCGGCCGAGCAACCCTCAACCCCTAAACCCTAAAAGGGTTGCTCGGCCGAGCAGAACAAAAGACTCGGCCGAGCAACCCTCAAAACCCTAAACCCTAAAAGGGTTGCTCGGCCGAGCAACACCAAAGACTCGGCCGAGCATATCCAAACCGTCAAACCGGAGGTTAACCGGATAACCGTTAAAACCGTAAACCGCCTAAACCGTAACCGGTTGAGCCGGTTAGGCGGTTCGGTTCCGGTTTGGATTTTGGGGCTTAAAAACCGCCGGTTGAAAACCGGCTAACCGGCGGTTTTCACAACCGGCCACGTCTACTCCTGACCCTGAACAGCTTGGCGTCATCAGTGGTTCCATTGCCGGGAATCTAGATCTTTTCTTTATTTATTTCCCGTGTATTTTGTTTTCAAGGCACCTCTCGTGTCCTAAACAAAACGAGTGCCGAAAGGCTCTTCTTTTTCCATCATCTTTTCACAGAATATGTCTAAGATACTGGAGAACGCTGGTCATTTGACCTTGGAGGATGAGAACCAAGCCTCACCCTCCGCTATCAACAAGGGTAAGCAAACTAACTCTGTCTTCAACAGAATGGGGGCTCGTTCCCAGTCTGCCCACACCCTTTCCCCCGGAGAGAGAGCTATGCACAAGCTGACAGACCAAATACGTGCTGAAAAAGCACAAGCCCTCCTAAACAAAAGTCCCAAAACTCCTCAAGCTCTCCCCAGAAAGACCACCATGAACACTCCTCTCTCCCCGGAGCAAATCCTGAGGAGACAAGAAATTCTGGACTCAAAATCCAAGCTGGTCGCTGAGGCCATGGCAATTACCGACCAACAATTGGAAATGTTCGAGATAGAGGCCAATGGAGGGCTACAGTTCCCACAAGGGTCCCAAAGGTTCTCCCAACGAGCTCCCACTAAATCGCTTGCTAGTCAAGCTGCGGGGGCAAACCGGGTTGAACCAACCCTTGAGCGCGGACAGCTGGCCAAGCGCAGTGTGGTGCACGTAGATGATAGCGAGGAGATTGGGGAAGAGGCGCAGTCAAACCAACGTGCGAGGCCCCAAGCACTACCTCGCTCCGGCCAAGTGGAAGGCCGCGGCTCCACGTAATAAAAAAAGAAGGTTGATAGCCGTAACCCCGAGTTCGTTGATTTCATGCAAAATGTGGGAGACCCATCGAAGGCGGCCCAAAATGTGGTCGCACAATGGATGCCTTCGGCGACAAGATCGCGCGGGCACCTATCCGTAAGGGGAAGCCCCCCCAGATGGATACATATGATGGTTCCAAGAACGCGAGGAGCCACATGGGTCAATTTGAGGGCCAAATGGCATTATTCTCCGCGGACGAATCCGTAATGTACAAAGCCTTAGCTGCCACTTTCACGGGCAAGACCCTATCCTGGATGCTGGCTCTCAAACCCCGCTCCATAAACTCTTTCAGCCACTTCAGGAACATTTTTCTTAATGCCTTTCTTTGGAGCGGGGTGCCCGCTAGACCAAAGACGAGATCTTGTCCGTGTCAAGCGAGCCCCCACCGAATCCACAAAAGATTACATTGCTCGCTGAAAGGTGAGCGAGGAGATAGTGGATCTCGGGAAGAGGGGGATATTAGACTTTGCTTTGAGGAGGCCTCACCTCCTCCTTCTGAAATTGAATTTCGCCTCCGGCCAACCAAAAACGGTGGAGGAAATGTATGAAAGGGCTTCGCCATTGCCTCCGCCGAGGAGAAGCGGTATGCCCGCTCCCCGAGCTTCGGCCAAGGAAAGAATAAGCCAAGTTCAGGAGACCACCCCAGAGGATGCCCGTGTTAACAACCAGGGCAAGAACAGAGGCCGTGGGTCGGACAAGCTCCGGAAAAAAGTTGCGAAAACAGTCTACACTGAGCTCACCGAGCCTAGAGCAGTAATCATGAGGGCATCAGACTTTCCTCCTCCTCCCCCCATGCTCAGAAAACCAAATGAGAGGAGTAGGACAAAGTTCTGCGAATACCATAATGATCACGGGCACGGAACTGAGGACTGCTTCCAGCTAAAGAGAATAATTCAACAGAGAATCAATGATGGGGAACTAACCAGATAGATCAAGGGAAACAACCAGGCCCCCAATAATAACCAGCAGCGGGCACGAAACCCTCGTGGTCCCGAGAGGGTGGAAAGAGACAATTTTGAGGATGACAACGGAGACTACAATATAAACTTCATCGGAGAGGAACCTCCCTCCAACAAACAGCTCTCCCTCCAAATCCGGACATTAGAGAAGGTTTTCTCCATCCCCGCAATGGCTCCGGAAGAAGAGCAAGAAATTGGGTTCAAAAGGAGTGAACTTGCCTCCACCCTTTTTCATTCCACTCAGCCTCTCACCCTCAGAATGAGAATCAACCGGGCAAACATAGGCCGAGTGTTGATAGATACTGGAGCTGCCCGCGATATACTCTACTACCATACGTTGGTAGGAATGAGAATGACTGAAGCGCATCTTTTTCCATATGCGGGCATGCTTGAGGGCTTCACAAATCACGCCGTAAGGGTAAAGGGGACGATTGTGTTTGACGTAACTATTGGGGAAAAGCCCATGCAGAAGACGGCCAAGGTAACTTTCATGGTGGTCGATCTTCCTTCCCAATACAATGCCATTCTCGGCGTAACTGCTCAGGCCGAATTGGGAATAGTTGGGTCCGTTCCCCACCAAAGGGTGAAATTTAACACCCCGGGCGGGGTTGCTACCATCAAGAACCAGCCCGGGAGATTCCTCCGAGCACTTGAGGAAATAAGGAAAGAACAGAAAGGCCAGGCATCCTGCCCGCAGATGGAGGGTGAGGACAAGTCGAAAGAGGGAAAAGGCGAGGACAAATCAAAAAAGGGAAAAACCCTTGCACTCCCGCCGGCACCCATACCAATTGGCATGCTTTCTTTCCATTCCACGAAGGTGGAGCTCAAGACGAGCAGAAAATCGAAGCAATTGGCCCCTATTGAGGGAGGTTATATTGATCGGGGAATAGAGGGGAAGATTGACCGAGATATCAAATACTCTATGGCAACACTAACTGGAGCTCAGGTCAACCCCCCAACCATAATCATTGACTCCTTGTACAATCGTGAAATCAGCAACCTCCAACCTAACGACGAGCTCGAGGAGGTGGTAATCAATCCCCGCTTCCCGAGCAAAACAAGCTAAGGTTGGGGCAATGGAGATTCACAGCGAGGAAAGAAGAATCCTGATCGAATTCTTAAGGGCAAATTGTGATGTGTTCGCTTGGAGGGTGGAAGATATGCTGGGAATCAGCGAGGACGTGATCCTCCACAAAATCAATGATGACCCATCCTTCAAGAACATTCACCAGAAATCAAGATATTTCTCCCCGGAAAAAGAAATTGCGATCAAGGAAGAGGTGGGAAAATTGTTAAAAGCGGGGATAATTAAGGAGATTTCCTACCCCAAATGGCTGGCCAATATGGTAATGGTCAAAAAATCCAACGGCAAATGGAGGATGTGTGTTGATTTCACCGACCTCAACAAGGCATGTCCCAAGGATTGTTTCCCTCTTCCTCGCATTGACAGATTGGTGGATTCTATAGCCGGCCACAGAGTATTAAGCTTCATTGATGCATACTCCGGCTACCATCAGATCCAAATGGCTCCTGAAGATGTCCGCTCTGTAGCTTTCATCGCCGCGGGGAAGACTTACTGCTACAAAATGATGCCCTTCGGGCTGAAAAACGCAGGAGCCACCTATCAAAGAATGGCCAATCTGGTCTTCAAAAACCAACTAGGCAGAAATCTTGAGGCCTACATTGAAGATATGGTTATAAAGACTAAGGAAAACTCCCACGAGCTCGACGTGGAGGAAACCTTCAAAAACTTGCGCCACAATAACATGAAGCTAAACCCCCTTAAGTGCGCTTTTGGGGTCAAGGCGGGCAAGTTCCTCGGATTCATGGTCAATCAAAGAGGGATAGAGGCTAATCCAGAAAAAATCGAAGCCCTATTGGACATGAAACCTCCTGCTTGCGTGAAGGATGTCCAAAAGCTCAATGGTCGTATCACCGCACTTGGCCGCTTCATCTCGCGGTCAGCAGAGAGATGCCTCCCCTTCTTCAAAACTCTCAAAGGGGGGAAGAGAGCTGATGAATTTACATGGAGCACTGAGTGCCATCAAGCTTTTGAGGAAGTCAAAACATACCTCGGCAAATACCTCTATTTCAAAGAGTTTCTGCGTCTCTGGGAAGAGCTTTTTCGTTTTTAGCGATTCGATACGGGAAGTAGGCATTGCTGTTCTTGTAAGGGAGGATAATAACTCCCAAAAACCAGTTTATTATGTATCTAAGGCGTTGTCCGCCGTAGAAGGGCGTTATCTTAATATAGAGAAGTTAGCTTACGCCTTGCTTGTATCTGCTCGAAAATTAAGAGCCTACTTTTCTGCACACCCTATAACTGTACTGACTGAGGCCCCGCTTAGAAAGGTTTTACACAAACCAGAGTCCTCGGGGAGAATGCTAGCTTGGTCTATCGAGCTCACTGAGTTCCAGATCACCTACTCCCCGAGAAAGACAATCAAAGCGCAGGCCTTGGTAGATTTTGTGGTAGAATCATCATTCAAAATGGCAGACAGCGACCTGGGAAAAAGAAAGCGGGCATAATCTGAAGAAGTACCAAGCAGCCCGAGCACAGAAATCATACGGCCAAGGGAGCGGCCAGAGGAGGTATGGATTCTATACGTGGACGGCTCAGCGAGCAAGTTGATTAGTGGCGCGGGCATACTTCTGATCGCACCCTGCGGGGAGAAATTTAAGAGGGCCTTAAGATTCAAGTTCGAGGCATCTAACAATCAGGCTGAGTATGAAGCGATTATAGCAGGCATGGAATTGGCAAGAGACTTGGGAGTTCAGAATATAGAGATCAATAGTGACTCTCAGCTCATAGTTAATCAAATTAGGGGGGAGTATGATACTATCAACCCAGTACTAACTCAGTACTGTGGCCTTGCAAAAACCCTCATAAAAAATTTCACCTACTATGAGCTGAACCAAGTCATGAGAGAGGATAATGTGGAAGCAGACCTCCTCTCCAGAATAACAGATCAAGAAATTGATGAGTTGGAGGCAGATTGCCAGATTGAATTCACAGAGAGGCCTGCTATAGATCGGATTCAGATAAACAATATTGAGGATCAAGTAAGGGACTGGGTAGATGAGATGAAGGATTACATCGAGAAGCAAACCCTCCCCGAGGACCCGGTAAAGGCTAGAGCCATCAGAACGGTGTCCGCGAAATACCTCGTCCTCGATGGGGTACTTTTTCGACGATCATTCACCAAGCCTTTGCTGAGATGTGTCAAAACTCACATGGTCACCAACTTACTCTATGAGGTCCATGAAGGAGTTTGTGGCGGACATCCAGGTGCTCGCACCCTCTCAGACAAGATCAAATTCCAAGGATTCTTTTGGCCCACAATGAGAAGGGATGCACAGGAGTATGTGAGAAAGTGTGATAAGTGCCAGAGATTTGCAGATATCCCCAGACTACCATCAACAGAGCAAACTTTGGTCGTACCATCGTGGCCGTTTGATACGTGGGGGATTGATCTCATTGGACCATTCCCAACTGCTAGGGGAAACATTAAGTATGCTGTGGTGGCCGTGGATTACTTTACCAAGTGGACGGAAGCCAAGGGCTTAGCCACTATCTCCGAGGAGAATACAATCAATTTTGTCCACGATCACATCTATTGTCGATTTGGGGTTCCCCGAGCAATTATTTCAGACAATGGCACCCAATTCTCTGCGAAATTCACTGCTGAATGTGTGAGAATGAAGGTGCAACACCGTAAGTCCGCAGTTGTCTATCCTCAGGGAAACGGCCAAGCTGAGGCCGCAAACAAGCTAGTCCTAATCGCCCTAAAGAAAAATTTGGAGGGACGAGGAGGACGATGGTTGGACGAGCTCCAGACGGCATTCACTACAAGAAAAAGTGGAATATGCGATGGCTTATTGCGATGGCCAAAAAGGCCGTCACAGAAGACATCTTTATGCGATGGCTAAAGCAATCGCAAACAAAATGGTCGCATTTGAGAGCAGCGGTCCAAAAAATCCTGAAAATTTTCGCGGCCCAATTTGGCGGGAGAGACATTTCAATATGCGACTGCATTAATAAATATGCGATGGACTTAGCCATCTCATAAACTATACAATAATAAATCAATTTTCAAAATAAATAAATAAATAAGATTTAATAATATAAAAAAAAAGCCATCGCATAATTAATAATAAAAGACGAAACATGAGATAAAAACAAATATTCTCTCCTCTCTCTCGTTGTTTCAGTTTTTGCAATTCTCTCTAAAAATCAAATCACGCCGCTCGGTTATTAGGGCTCCTTCGTCTTCTCCGGCATCCTCCGTCGCCGCTCGGTCGGTTAGGGCTCCTTCGTCTTCTCCGGCATCCTCCTTCGCCGCTCGGTTAGGGCTCCTTCGTCTCTCCGGCGTCATCCTCCTTCGTCTTCTCTCTCCTCTCTCATTACGGTTTTGCAACTCTTCTCTCTAAATAGATTTTTGCCTGTCAATACGCTCGTATGTGCTTGCAGGAGCGAATTCAGCTTGAAACTGCTCGATTATACAAGCTAGCTGGAATAAATCCTTTGGCAGGTGAGTAAGATTTTCAACAAACAATTTGAACTGATGAACTTAGGGCACTGTTTAATTTGGATAGTGTGCTCTTGTTTCCATTTGTTACAGGATGCCTACCAACTCTAGCCACAATACCTGTTTGGATAGGGCTTTACAGAGCCCTCTCAAATGTTGCAGATGAGGTAGCACAATTTCTATTTGTTTGTCATATCTTTTAATTCTAATGCAACTTTCAACGATATCAAATTATTGATTCTATGTTTTTCATGTCTAATTTCCGATATTGCTTTTGTTAGGAAATCCAAAAAATTGTTGTCTTCGAAGGTGCTTTTGAGAAGATCTTTAGCATCATCAAGGAAGAAGGGGGTGTTGTTGTGCAGGTGACTATAAGACGCTAAAGTTTCATCTTTTTTCATGCTTCTGCTAATAACTCCCTTTGCTGATAATGTACTGCTTACTGCAAATGGCCAACAAAAATTGCAATGTTTGTTAAGGTCTTATATTAGATTCAATTTCATCTTATGCACAATTCTGTTATATGTCATTTGAAATTTCCCCATTGATCATCATACTTTATAGATGAAACCTAATGTGGTTGGGATTATTACCAACTTTAGCTTGAAAGTTGTGCTAGCAAGAAAAACAAGTTTCCTCTTTTGGGTTTGGAGTGAATAAAGCTCGAACAAAAATTGAACTAGCAGGGAATGAGGTCAAATTTTAGTTATTATTACTTTACTTGAAGGGTTGCCATAGACACTTAAAGACCAGATGCACATTAAGATCTTATGCTGGCAAGTCAATCGACCATGAAGTTAGGGTTTCGTCGATGAATACTTGATAACGGAGTCTCTTATGGTAGTATGAGCGAATTCTTGTACTGTGACACAACATTGGCTACGTGTCGAACTGAATAAATTTATGCATGTATATTATTGTAATAGCCATTTCAGAATTCGTACTTATAATTAAGTGAAAGGTTGTGGTGATTGGCATATGTCTACTCCATGAGAGTATCCCAGGTGACATTGGCATGTGTGATGTCATCCCTAATATTACAATTTACCACTGGTTCTGAGCTTTTCTTTTAATCTGCCATGCATCAGGACAAGTTTCAAACTAATCATTTAAAACAAGTGATCTGATGATTAAGTATAGTACTGTTTCCATTGACATCAATATTGAAGCTCAGAGGAAGTACGTACAGCTTTACACAACAGAAGGTCAGACTCTCGAGTTTTGAAATTTATTTCCTGGAGCTGCTGCATTTGAGTTTGACCATATGTACTCTTATGCATATATCGTAAAACTAACTTTTTTTTTCTTTTTGTCTATGAAATAAATTGATGCCAGTAGACAATAAATCTACTCAGTGTTTTAGAAACCATTAGTTTGCTAGTCGCTGGAGGTTGAAAGTCATTGATGCATATATTACTTTGAGTGTTAGCAAGGCAATTGTTGTCAGAAGAGACAACTATAAGTTGGAGAGCACCTTCAGCCATTTGTTCTCTTTCTCCTTGTTTCATCTTTGTGAATTTTGTAGTTCATCTCATTTCTTTGTTTCACTTCACATACATAGTGAGTGAAGCTCATCTGCTTCTGTATGCGCTTGTTTACTTGCATTATATGGTGTCATTAATTTTTCATCGATCTAACAAGTAATGATAGTAATATCACTTTAGTTTTTTGTTAATTATTTGGCTTTTGGGTATCAATTAATCTCAAGGAATAGTTATAACTGCTGATTGTTTCCGTTGTCTTTAGATGCGACGTCATCTAATGTTCAAGCATGTCAGTGGGTTAAGTGAACATGTTGTAAATAAGAGCCAGGAGGTATGTTTCACTTGACAGTTACTTCTCTTGATTCTCCTCTTGTAGTTTATCATTTATGCACTTGGTTTTCCATAGTGCTCTTAGAATGGGGATGTCACTTGTATGTTTACTGCTTATTGACGTGCTATATTTCTCTAGTAACACTCAAACCATTAGTTAATGTAGAGAAAAATGTTGGACCATCTACTGAAGTAACATACAATTTGATTAGTAAATATCAATCCATTCGAATGCTGTTGAACAGTAATAAGCCATTTTTTCTGAGCTTGTCTGACGATGTCTACCCTGATTGTTGCGTTGTAGACGTTGGATGTTTTCTTGCAAATTCTTGTTGTCTTTCCAAAGATAGATCTCTTGCGTAGTAAGGTATGTGTTAATCTTTCATGATCTATCGCGTATGCTTGCACATAATGCTAACTCTGAAAATTGCTCAGGTGACTTCTTTTATTCACCGCATGGTGGACACTTTAGGAGCGTCTGTGTTCCCTTACCTTCCGAAGGCGCTGGAGCAGTTGCTTGCAGAAAGTGAGGTATATATCGAGATATCCTTCAATTACACAATATCCAGATTGTAAAGTGGATTTTATTTGAATATTTAAAGTGGATTTTATGAGTAATGCGATCGTCCAGTTCATATATGTACTTAAACTGTTACCTTTATCAGCTAGCAGAATACTATGTCAAAACTAGCCTTCTGCTTGGGTTGAAATGTGCTGCATTTTCCATGGGCAGTAATGTAAATTATTGTCTGAGCGTTCTAACTTCCTCTGTGATATACGGGTGCGGCCAAAGGAACTTGGCTGGGTTTCTTGTGCCGCTCAATCAGCTCATCTGCAAATTTAACACTGCCGTCAAAGATATACTGGAGGATGTATATCCTGTTATTGCAGACAGGATATTCAGTATCCTGCCAAAGGATGCTTTTCCTTCCGGACCTGGTGGCATTACCGAGGTACGTGAAATATTTAACCAGTGGGATCACAGGTTCCATTGGTATTTTCTCTCCACAAATTAGGCCTGCATGTATTTCTAGAGTAATAATAGTCCACACATTCTATTTTGATACATATTCCTGCTTATACACTTGAAAGTAATTATAAAGGAGGGCATTCTCTTGCTAAAATATATGGAAAAATATATTATTGATTCCTCAAGGAAATATGAGAAATTTGGCACAAGTGCATGCTAATGGCTGAGATTTCAGCACCCCGGTTAAAAGTTCTCTTTGACCATTATGAACATGAAGATACACGTTTATATTAATATATTTTATCTGGATCAATTGAACTAAATAAGTTGATATTCTAGTAGTTCGCATCCTTTGAGCTCAATTATATTATAAAGAATTCAAATATCATTGAAGAGATGGTCATGTGCAAAGAGGGAATAATCCATTTCCTATAGTTTGTATACTCTCGACCATTCAATGAAAAATTTGGGTCTAGTATGTTGGTATTCAGTTTATGTGAAAGCTCTATTATTGAGTCTGTGTGCTGGAAGAAGAGAAAAAGAGAGAACACTATTAAGCTGGCAAAGAGTTGTTTGCTCTCTATTTAAACACGATTTAAAAAACCTTGGACTTGCATTTAATGACAAAGGTACGACTGAGGGATTGTTAATGTAAGAAGAGAGATTCATGAATTTTCAACCCTCAAATTGTCCTTGAAAAATCCAATGTCTTGTTTGGACGGACTCTTGTAGAATCTGATGTGTAGCCATCGATCTATGTTTATAAAGTACTCCCTCCGTCCCAAAATGAATGTCCAAAAAAATTCAAATTCGCTCTTGATCAAGAGCAAATTTAATTTTTTTGATTCTTCATTTTGGGATGGAGGGAATACATAGACGTGTGTTCAAATATTTATTAGACTGATCAAAGATTGGTGTACAATGCCTTTTGGCGAAGAAAAGGTATTCTACCTTCAAGTTAACCCACTCTTCCTTGCTTAATGTGAGTGTGCTAAAGTGCTGAAGCTTTTCAGGTACCTGGCTTCCAGAGTTTCGTAATCGATGCTTTTGCTCTAAACTGTTGTTTCTACAGTGTGCTTGACCAAGCCTTTGAGTTCCGTGATGCAAATACTGTAAGTTCTTCTTTAGCTGTCATCAGGCGTGATAAAATAGGCAATTACTTTCTTGCTGTGCTGGTCTAAATATTCCTCCCTTTGATGAAGTGTATGCCTGTTAATTCCATATGATATAGGAGTATATTAGAAGTTTTGTGGCATCATCGTACTAAAATGAATTTGAATTGAGAAATTAAGAGTTCTTGAAGCACGTAAGTAAGTTGTTGATTTTTCTTCTTCATTCTGAAGATATGAACTACTTTTGCTTAGAAAAATAACTGATTAGGTCAACTTATAGAAGTAGCAGGACTTGATGCTGTGAATGTTTCCTCATAAATTATGCAGGCTGTCATAACTTGTGTTTCTGTGGCTGACTGGTACTATGATGAATTAACATTGCTGATAGTACTTTGAATGAATTTTTTACAGGAGGCTTATGTAACCAAATTATGTGAAGTTAATGGCCTGGAACCTACAACCCAAGTCAATGCTGTTTTGTGCCGAAGATGTGATGTTGTTTCTGACCCAGGATGTAAGATATCCCAACAAATGCATCTCCTTACAATGACGATGATGGTAATGGTGAGGCCGATGACATTATCTAGTTGATATGTTTTTAGAGAATATTTTGTTTTAGAGTTCCATGTGACTACTAGCCTTATTATTTAGGACAAAAAATGGTAATTTTTGTTTTTTGAAACATGGACAAAGAATGGTAGTTGGTTACTAAGTTTAGGTATTTGGTATATATTTTGGACAAAGAATGGTTGTTGGTTACAAGTTTATATAAAACTTGTGTTTATGCATATGAGTATTTTATTTATTTTTAGTTTTTATGAAAAAAGTAGCAATTGCGAAAATAGAATTTATATAAATTTTGGGAATTTTATAAATTTCGAGAAATGTTTATGTGATGGCTAGTGCCATCTCAAAAGATTTTTGGCATAATATGTGATGGCTGTAGCCATCGCATAGAATGTAAAATATACGATTGCAATTGCAGTCACATAATAAGGTTTTATGCGATGGTGAAGTCCATCTAATTTGACGACTATATGCGATGGTGAAGTTCATCTAATTTGACAACTATATGCGACGGTTAAATCCATCTTTGTTGAAAGCGATGGTTAAAACCATCTTTGTTGAAGACTATATGCGATGGCATTTTATTTTTAAAATAATTTTTTTATTGAAAATAATATTTATATTATAAGATTAGATTAGCCATCGCATAAGGTGTTACGCATTACGCGATGGCCGCGGCTGTCGCATATACCTTTAGCGACAAGGCCTAAGGTGACGGCCATTTTGATGGATTTTGCAATCGCATAAAGAATATGCGACGGTTTATAGACATTATGTGATGGCCGAAAGCCATCGCATAAAGTAACTTTTCTTGTAGTGATTATGGGTTGTCCGCACAACTACAAGGAATTCTACAGGAGAAACTCTTTTCTCGCTCACGTATGGGTCAGAGGCAATGGCTCCAGTTGAGGTTGCCCTACCCTCGTACAGAGTCACGTACTTCGACGAGTCTCAAAACGAGGCAAACAGAAGGTGTGACCTGGACGATCTCGAAGGAAAGAGAATGCGGGCATATGAAAAAATGGTAAACTACAAGCAGAAAGCGAAGAAGCACCACGACAAGAGAGTAAATAGGAGGAGTTTTTCAGTTGGAGATTGGATACTCAGAAGCGTAGAGGTCCAAGGGACCCAACCTGGTTTCAACAAGCTGTCCCCGAAATGGGAGGGTCCATATGAGGTCACCAAAATAGTCAAGGAGGGCACCTACATATTGCGACCAAAAGAGGGAGAAGAGCTTAAGCACGCTTGGAATAGCGACCACCTTAAAAGATACTTCTTTTGAAATCTTTGTAATCTTTTGGAAGGAGTATAGACTATATGTATATATAAAGGAAAAGTTATCATCATATTTTGATGCAAAAAACTGTTCCCACCAGCCTCAAAAGCTAAAGTGGATGTCCGCAAGCGGATGCCAGTAGGTTAAAGAGCAAACAAATGAGCTCCTACCTACTGATGCGCAATGATCTCTCGGTCCGCAAGCCTAGATGAGTACAAAGATCCATTACGATCCGTACTCCGATCGCAGGGAGGATACCCTGTCCTGCCCGCGTGACACCACCAAGAATAAGTGGATATAGATGCCAGCGAGGACAAAGGCCAAGGCCCTTGTCCCCGCTCTTGCGCGAAGGTCCTCGTTAGGGCCGTTACTCGTATGCTGTATGTGACAAAGGCCTACATATAAGCCCGTTACCAGATCGCGAGAAGACCCTCACACAAAACTCCAAGGGTTTTCAATAAAGGGTCAAAAAGCGTGAACCACCGGTAGTGGATACGAGATGCCGGTAGGTTAAAGGGCCGCTATGCTAAATATGCTCCTACCTGCATTGCGCGGACTATAGCTTCACGGCCACACTCTGCATGCCCTATGAAGGTAGCTTGCCTTGGGCGCTTTTGACTTACACCACGGCTCGCAAGGTGAGAATAAGTGTAAATGGATGACGGTGATCAAAGGAGTTTTACAAATCCAGCGAGACAAAGGGGGTTAAGGCCCCAAAGTTTGCCACAAGGCCAAACAAACGCGATCACGGACGAATAAGGTCGACTCTCACAAAAATCCAAGTGATTTTGAATAAAGAGTTAGGAAAACTCAAAAATGCGGGCGAAAGGGCCTACTAAGCTTTTGACCGCGAAGGAGAAGTATAAAGTTTAATTGCAAGTCAAAAAAGCTAGAGAAAGAGCAAGAATGCAAGTATCAAGGTACTCAAAAATTGCGAACACTCATAATAGCCTACGAGACTAGTAATTAAGAGAATAGTTACGAAAAAATTCTTCTATTGATATTGAAAAATATTTACAAAGTCCTACTCTATTACAAAAAGAAACCAAAACTTAAGCTATTGGAGCTTGCCCCTTGGGATCTTCAGATTGGGGAGTTGGAGAGGGCAGGCTGTTCACAAGAAGGTCTGTGATAGGATCAAGGACGGCCTCAGTTGAAACTGGAGCAGGAGCTTCCCGATGAGGAAAGAGATCTCCTATGGCGAGGCCCATACGGAAGAACGCGAGCAAGGGCATCCCAGAGAGATAGGGTTCTCCCAAATCGCGGTTCATCCGGTTCGCCGATTAGGCTCGGGCGATCACTGCCACGCCGCGGGAGGCAAGGAGGCCGCGGCGGACAGCTCCAAGCCTTTGAACTCATCCTCGGACGAGGAACGAATGCATGCCGGGCAAGCATTCTTCATGCAGCAACAACAGAGCCAATAACGGCCAACTCTTGTACAGAAAACCTGCCCGTGGCCGCGAAGTTCTGAATCTGTGTCTGGACCCCGGCCTCATACTGAGCCAGATTCTCAGCAACGAGCCAATCCTTGTACTCTTGGGAGTTCTTATACTCCTCCACCGCTTCCTTGAGGACATCGTCAAGGGCGGATTTCCCCTCCGCCTCCAACCTTTTATAGGGGAGCGAGTGATCGGACGGCTCGTCCACCTTTTTCTCCAAGGCCTCCGAGATCAACCTTGGCGAGACTCCGGCAGCGCGAGCTCTTTATTTCTGGGCTCCCACTCAGCCTTGTGCCCGCGGAGCTCATCCTGCTGACCCCTTACTCTTTCAAGGTCCTTCTCCACCACGGCCAGTCGGTTGGAGAAGTCCTTCAGATTAGACTCCTTCTGAGCAAAGGCCTTGTCCTTGTCCTCCATAAGGGAGTTCAAGGTCCCAATCCTCGCTTGAGCCTCCTCCAGCTCGCGGAGTTTGGCCGCCAAAATGGAAGTCTTGTTCTCCACTTCAGCGGTCAGGGTATCGCAGCTCTCCCGCAGCCGCAGTACTTTATTGCTCACCTACGAGGAAAAAGAACAAGAGTTAGACATATTGGAAGGGTGAAAGTGTGAAACCAAAGAGAACAGGCGATTATCTACCTCGGTCAGAGCAAGGCCAATGTCCCCCACCATGGCAGAAGCATTCTCCTCGACAACTATATTCTTATAGAAGTCCGGGGAGTAGAGACGGTTCACCAGCCCGATCCCCATTGAGGCGTTGGCTAAATTCCGGGCATAGATGTCCACCCCAGTTACAGCGGTCACCTCAGAGAGCTTCTTCCTGACGGCCAGCGTCTCCTCGCGGGTGGTCAGAGGGGCCACCGGATAGGCCGCAGAACAGATTGACCCCCCAATGGGGGAAGATGGTGAGACCGCAGCAGGAGCAGTCATGGTCCGAGGAGGAGCGTCCCCGATTTTCTGGAGCTTTCTGTGTCCTTGCCCCAAATCTCCTTCTCTGTCATTCCTCTTCCGAGAATCCACTTGGTGGCCGGAAGGAATGGTGCGGCCTGGAGAGGTAGCTCGGAGAGCATTGGCCGGAGGAGGACCCCTGGGGGGTGGAGGCAGGTTTCCTGTAGTAAGGATAGTTTTGGAGCTGGTCAGGGGCTCCCCTGTTTTCCTGCTAACCACAGGAATAGTCTTATCTTTGGTTGGGGCTCCCCCCAATTCAGCCTGCCTCTTCGCAGCAGCATCCCTATTGGCCTTCATATTTTTGGCCTTCAGCTGAGCGGCATTCATAGGGGCCATCAGAAATTATATTCTTCTGGATCTACTCTGGAGGGAAAGAAAAATGGTTAGAATGCAGTTCAAAAATTCAAAAGCAAAATAAATGGGCAACAGTTGTATGAAAAAATCAGAGACCAATAAGTTCGGGGGGATTACATTCTGCGCCCAGCATACAGGTCCTACAATCAGCCTCGAATTGGTAGTGCTCGTGCACCCTCCAATCAGGGTCACGGGGCAAAGGCTCTATTTCTACTCTGGGGGCATATGGGGCGCCCTCCCTGCGAGGAGCCACCCCCGAGTAGATCAAGAGTGGCTCATCCTCAACTATGGAGCCCACATCATACACGGGCTCCTCCCCGCTGTCTAGATAGTTGGCCAGATATTTCTCTAAGGCACAGCGCATGGCATCAGCAGAGGAGAGTGCGGATAGCTACTAGCGGCCACCTTCATCGGGACTGGATTTGAGGGTTTGGAGAAGGGCCAGCCAAACCTGGACTCAATGACCAAGATATCCTTCTGGTTCCATTGGTCAAATTTGTTTGATGGAGGAGAGAAGGTCCGGGTAGAGTAATTCCTAGCCTTCAAACTCAGAATACTACGGCTGATCTGGTTCTGATAATAAGCATAAAGCCCGGCCAGGGTAGGTTCATAACCATGGAATCTGCAAACCGCGATGAAGGAAACTATGGCCCTAATGGCATTGGGAGTCAGGTGCATGGGGAGACAGCCGTTGAACTCCAAGAAAAAATAGAAGAAGGGGTCCAGGGGAAATCTCAGGCCATTCTCAAATTGGGCACCGTAAAAAATGCAGGCCCTATTGTCCTCGCGGACATGCGCTTGTTTACGGCCGCGGCTTGTCCTTTTCCTTCAAATGAACGTGCCCAAGGGTGCGGACACGGAAGGCGTTGCGGTCAACATTGTAGACCTCATAAATATCCTCCTCCCAATCAATAGTAGCCACCTCCTTGGCTTTCTTATTACCGCGGCCACGGCCAGGACCAGGGTTCACCCCAGTTGCTGGCCTCTTGCCTTTATTCCGAGCAGGGGCTACCACTATCTCCTCCTCCTCGGAGTCAGGGTCAGAGAAGGCATCGACTATGTTCGTCATCTCATTAGCCCTCTTGGAGGTCCCTGCGGCCCTCCTATCCTCAACCTCGCGGTCATCCTCCTCGGTCTCCGAGCTCGACGAGCCAAAGAGACCGGTGGCATCACCGCGGGCAGAAGTCACTTCATCCTCATCCTCCCCGCCTCCAGTAGTCTCAAAGTTCAGAGGCTCCAGCTCCTCACTACTACTCAGTTCAATTGGGTTAGCACCAGGGGCCACGGGCACCACATTGGGAAATACCGTCCTCAGGGGCAGAACATCCAAGGGGTCATTCAGGTCCGTGCCCGGTGCCCGGTGCCCGCGGAGCATTGGTTTGATCGGGATCCATTAGCTCACACTTCTCCCAGTCAGTTATTTGTTCGGGGACACGAATCGCTCTCCTCACTAGTTCAACGGCGTTCAAAGCCTGATCTCTCTCGCGGGGAAACCTGCACAAAACCCCCATTACAAAGTTTCTTAGCCTACGGTGATCCCCCAACACCAGTACATTACGATTATAGATGTACTTCCTCTTGGCCTCCCACAACCGGGGTGGGACGAAAGGCCCCCAATCATCTCTCTTACAAAAATACAGGAAGCTTGGCAAGGATAGTCTTAGCCACCCCAAACCCACCTTCCTAAAAATCCCCCCAGTCCGTTTACAGACAACAAAGATATCGGGGGTGGCTCCATCTCCTAATTCTATGGGACGGCGGGGTCCAAACTCACGGGTGGTCATCTTTCAGAACCCAAAAAAATAAAAACAGAGGGGGATGAAGAAGAGAAACACCCTAAAATTACTTACAAAGGAAAGCTTGAGAGTGGAGTCGGAAAACGGTAGCACGGAGTTCGCAGCAAGAAATTCTCTCTCTAAAGCTCTTTGAAGGTTTGGAAACGGTAAAAGGGTTTGAGGTTTAAGGGTTTGGTATTTATAAGGCCTACCTATACGGGTTAACCCGTTAACCCGTATTAATTAGCCCACAAACCACGCCTCGAACCCTGAACCGTCTCCAACGTTTGAAAATTCGAAAATTAAAGACATTTTGCATTTATTGCCCCTCTTAGATAAGCGACACGTACCCCTGTACGTACCACTAACCCGTCTTTTCATCTGCCAAGGGGCCCACTGTGCAGGGAGGCACACCATGCGAGGGGCCACGTGTCACTCACGGGTGCCTCCGAGCGTTCCCATAAGCCCGTAGGGCCAAGCAACAACCAACAAAAATGCTAGCGGCTGGTGCTCGCCAAAGCGGCGATCCAATCCTACCGAGCTTCTAGTACCTCCTCGCTCAGATCATAAATAATCACACTTGGAGCTAGGGGCCATTGATGAGCCCGTACCTATTGGATCGGGCCCACGCTCGGTCTGATCTAAGGAACCGGTGATGTGGCCGTTCCTAGACCGCTGGGGGGGAAGACCGCGGACAGATAGGCCCTTGAGGTTAAGACCGCGTCCCTCCCCGCATTATCCCTATCAAAGACCGGAGGGATCCTGACCGCTATATTCGTGCCCGCACGATACGTGGCCGATTGGGTCCGTGCCGCGAATCGTATGTCCCATTTGGATTGGTGTCCGCAGGAGTCATGACCGCGTCAACCGTGCTCGCGTCATATACCTTTGACTGCGGCCACAATGTTGACCGCGGGCACATGTCTGCTTCCCGGTTAATATAAAGCCTTACTGAGCAAGTTAGCTTACTGGCTCTGACAGGCCACTTGCCGGCTCCCCCATCACGCATTCAATGCGGCTCAGTCAGGCGCCTACTTGTGATGATGTGTATCCGAAAATTTTCCCATTTTTATTTGAAAAAATCAACGAAACGGAGTCGCCACGCTATTTTAATTTTGAGGGCCAAAACTTTGAAAAAAGCCCGAGATCAGAGATTTAGGTTCGGAGGTCATGTTACACGCCGGGAAGGACGTTAGTGTGCACCCGGAATGCCTCGTAAAATGAGTCTTCCAAGCTGAAAATCATTTGTGTGTGTGTTTTGGCCAAAATACTTTGAAACTCAGAAAAGTAAAAATTGGGATATCTTTTCAAGACTTTAAACTGATCCCATGATTTTTTGGAAGATTTTTGGATTGAGATTTGGTACTCAAAAGACCTTTTGAAGTTGAGAGCCATTTCTGCCAGAATGAAAAAGGCAGTGGACCTTTGATTTTGAAATGAATTCAAGGGTCTTAAAACTTTATAATATGGATAAACTCAGAGAATGAAAGTTGTTATAGACACCTTAAATAAGATTTTTGCGAAGGAATTTTCCATTTGGAGGAGATTTGAGGGTCAAAACCTTCTGGAAACCTCAGATATGAGATCTGGATTCCCAGAAGCTGATGAACTAGCCTCTGAAAGAAAATTTGAAAAGAGGAGTTTTACTCACCCAAAAAATAAAGTAAAAATATGTATAGAAAGATATGGATGTTGGCTACAAAAAGTGTTTTGTAGTCAACACCAAATTCCACATTTATCTGTGTCCAAAAAATTAGACCATGGACTGAGGTATGGGAAAATTGCTACTGGACAGCAACTTCCCAAGAGAAAATATGATTTTAAGGGGGTTTTGCATCCATGCTTGTCCCCATTTCCCTAGGTTTTGGTTAGTGATCACTAGACATTTTAGTGGTGAATCAACTATACCAAACCATCCTTAAGTACATTAGGACTAAGCATTTCATTTGCTTGGGAAGGGGATTTTTATCCTTTGAAAATGAGATTTTATGCTTGAAAATGGTTTTTAGGGTTTTGAAAATGAGTTTTCTTTGCAAGAAAGTAAGAGAACTTGAAAATAATTTTGATCTTTTGTAGAAGATCATCCATGGAGATGGTCTTCCATGGTGATCTTCTTAGATCTAAAGCAAGAAGATGAAAGAACTACATTTTGTAGTTTGCAAATGCATGCATGGTTGGAGTTTAGGGTAAGGAGAAGGAGGGTTTACCAATCTTCCTTGTGTTCTTGAGTTTTTGGCTTGAGTGTATGAGTGTTTAAGGCTTGAATATGAGAGTGAGTGAATGAGTGTGAGTTGGGAAAGATTGGAGAGAAAATGGTGACAATTCTTGAAGAATTCTCACTGTTTTCTCTCTATATTTCGCCAGAGGTTCGGTGCAATTGGTGTTGTTCCTCCTTATTTTTGTGACTGGAGGGCTCAATTTATAGCCCTCTGAAAAATGCAAACTCATCCGCGCGGATAGGACCTTGAGCGTGCATTGTTCATTAAATGCAGCTTCAGGCTTTGGACAAGAGGAATATTTCTTTTCAAAATTCAAATTAACAACCAGTTTTATGTTTCCAGCCATTGCTATTTTTGGTTTTCTTCATTTGTTTTGCTTTTTAAGATTCTTTTTGAGGTTTAACCTTAAATAACAATGCCCATTTTACCCTCACTTTGTTAGAAAAGTTAGGATTGTTAGGAATTGTTAGAAATGTTATAACTTTCGTTAATTTCCTAACGAAAATTCTAACAAGCTCAAATTGGAGCACTTACAGTAGCCCCTCGGCGACGGCGCTTTCGAAGGAAGCGGGGTCGTCGATAAGAGTAAGGCTCCATATTTGGCGGGATGATCGAGTGATCGGGTGGCTGAACCTAGCGACAGGCTACCTACGTATCCCGAATGGGAATCAAGCCAGTCGTAGTTCGGGTCTTTGACCCTGGAGATGATGGCGTTTTAGGTGCCTCGAACCTGATGAGCGAGTTCTGTAGTCGGTTGCTGGAAAGAAACTCTGCTGGGGATAAGAGATGACCATTTTCGGTCTGATGGCTATCCGCTCTGCTGGGGATAGGAATGACCATTTTCGGTCTGATGGCTATCCGCTTTGCTGGGGATAGGAATGACCATTTTCGGTCTGATGGCTATCCGCTCTGCTGGGGATGATTGTGATTTATCGCTTTCTAGTGATAGCGTCTTAGGTGCCTCGAACCTTGAAGATGGCATTTTAGGTGCCTCGAACCTTGGAGATGGCGTTTTAGGTGCCTCGAACCTTGAAAATGGCTTTTTAGGTGCCTCGGACCTTGATGATGGCGTTTTAGGTGCCTCGAACCTTGAAGATGGCTTTTTAGGTGCCTCGGACCTTGATGATGGCGTTTTTAGGTGCCTCGGACCTTAATTTGAAATGGCCTTTCGGTGGACTTCGTCTGCTGCCGAAGGAGAGGGTGACCGTTTTGGTCGAGGGGCTGGACCTAATGATAGGCTACCTACGTATCCCTAGTGGGAATCAAGCCCTTTCGTAGTTCGAGTTCTACTCGAGATTTCGCTGGCTTTTGGGATTCCGTTAACTTTGCTGGGGATTTCGTTAGCCTTTGCTGGGGAAAATCAGACGTATTCGTTTGACTGCCGTTGGATGATTTTGATGAAAGATACGGGATCTCGTTATCTTTCTCGGGGAAATCGGTCTTACGTTTGACTGCCGGGGAAGATTTTGATGAAAGATACGGGATCTCGTTATCTTTCTCGGGGAGATCGGACTTACGTTTGACTGCCGGGGAAGATTTTGATGAAAGATACGGGATCTCGTTATCTTTCTCGAGGAAATCGGTCTTACGTTTGACTGCCGGGGAAGATTTTGATGAAAGATACGGGATCCGTTATCTTTCTCGGGGAGATCGGACTTACGTTTGACTGCCGGGGATGATTTTGATGAAAGATACGAGATCTCGTTATCTTTCTCGGGGCACTCGGTCTTACTTTTACTGCCGGGGGTGATTTTGATGAAAGATACGGGATCTCGTTATCTTTCTCGAGGAAATCGGTCTTACGTTTGACTGCCGGGAAGGATTTTGATGAAAGATACGGGATCCGTTATCTTTCTCGGGGAGATCGGACTTACGTTTGACTGCCGGGAAGGATTTTGATGAAAGATACGAGATCTCGTTATCTTTCTCGGGAAGATCGGACTTACGTTTCTTGCTAGGGAATGATTTTGATGAAAGATACGGGATCCGTTATCTTTCTCGGGGAGATCGGTCTTACGTTTGGCTTAGGGAATGATTTTGATGAAAGATACGGGATCTCGTTATCTTTCTCGGGGCACTCGGTCTTACGTTTTGCTTGCCGGGAAGGATTTTGATGAAAGATACGGGATCCGTTATCTTTCTCGGGAGAATCGGACTTACGTTTGGCTAGGCAGGGGAAGATTTTGATGAAAGATACGGGATCTCGTTATCTTTCTCGAGGAAATCGGTCTTACGTTTGACTGCCGGGAATGATTTTGATGAAAGATACGGGATCCGTTATCTTTCTCGGGGCACTCGGTCTTACGTTTTACTGCCGGGGAATGATTTTCTTGACAAGAGGCTGACTTTGGTTAACTCTGTCAAGTTGGGGACTGAGTTGCAGAGTTCCAGATTTTTAAAGGGCAAAAGGGTCATTTTGACCCTTACGATCCTGTCCGCGCGGAGAGGGTTTGAAAACCGGGGGGTATTAATGAGGGGCCAACGCCCTTCCTCTTCCCCATTCAGTTTTCTGAAAATCCGAGAGCAGAGAGAGAGAAACCGAGAGAAGGAAGCCATTGTTGCTCAAAAAGCTTGAAAATTCCTCTGATTTCTTCGATTTTCGAGCAATGGAACACGGGGAAGGCGCTTTTCAAGGCCAAGGACGTGGCTCGGTCGCGGAGAGACGATTGGAGCTTGTCCGAATGAGGAGGCATTACACCCTTTCGCAATCGGTTGCGGAGGAGCATTACCCCGATGCTTGGCAACATTGGGCTTCTGATCCGAGTCTCCGAACGGTATACTTCGAATCTTTTGATCTCTTTGTTGATTTCTTGTTTGAAATTTGAATTTTGGGTGATTTTTGAATTTTTTTTTTTTTTGAAATTTGAATATTGCATGTTGAAAATTCGAAAATTATGATGATGATTTTTTTTTTGAAATTTGAATATTGATATTGATGAATGATGCAATGCATGCATTTTGTTTGGAAAGAATGGGCATTTTGCCAATATGAGATGTATGTATGTTTAGGATTTTTTTTTTTTTGAAAATGGGACGGAGTTTTTATTTCCGTCGACTTCTTGTAGGATATGCATGTATGCATTTTTTTTTATTGAAAATCGTTGAATGGGATTTGTTGAAAACTGTCTTTTCCGTGAGAAAAATGGGGCTAAAAAAATTTTTTTTTTTTAATGCATGTGTATGCTTTTTTTTTTGTGCAAATGCAAATGCAATTTTTTTTTGACATTTTCTCTCCTTTTTTTTTTTGCAGGGGGGAAACCGTTTTGTGACGAACATGGAACAAAATGAAGACTCGAGGATCAATGGAGTCCGTAGTTGACTGTGGGATCGGCTTCCGGATGTGGGCCGAGGAGCTTTGCGAGTCCGAGACAGTTGTTGTCGAGACGGGGCTTTGGGAGTTCGTTGAGTGCTTGAGGGTGGTCCCGAGTTCCCTAGAGCAAGGGCACGATGTTCGCTTTGGCGCGGCATTGGTGGGGCGCGACCCACACCTTTCATTTCTTACCACGGGGCGAGGCTACGGTTGCGCCTTCGGCTATGGCTGCGATCACGGGTTTATCCTTTAATGGGCCCAGCGGCATTGAGTGGCGGGATGGCTACGGCGATGCGGATCTACGAGGCTCTTAAGGATTTTCCCCTATTCCCAAAAAGGGGATGGGGATGGGTATGCCGTGGTCTACGGTAAGATTGTGGAGACCATCGTGAGTTACGAGAGTGAGGAGGAGAGGATAGGCGAGCGGATCGCTAGGGCCTTCTTGTGGTTTGCTTTTTCGAGCACCCTCTTTGGGCATCTTTGAGGGACGGCAGTCTTTGCCTTCTTTGAGGTCCTTGGAGGACATGGAGACGGCGGAGATGTCTCGTGGGGAGAGGCCGGGAGCACATGGCGAGCTTTACTTTGCTCTCGATAGGTACAGCCGGAAGGCTGTGAGCTCCTTGTACTGCTTTGAGTTTGCCCTGGAGGTATAAGCTCTCTTTTTGCTTTCCCTCTCCCTTTTTTTTTTTGAGCACACACTTTTCTTTTGCACCGGATTGATTGGATTCTTACCTTTCACAGGTATGGGCGTTGGAGTTTTTCCACGTCACGATGTGGCGACAGCCGGCGGAGTACGTCGGGCGTATCCGGCCATGCAGTCTTGGTCCAAGCATGCCGGGAGAAGATAAGCTCCGGGGCGTACGACTCTCGAGTACGCGGATTGCCTTCCTTTGACGGAGCGAGGCAGGATGAGGGGATGATATTCTTCCCACTAGGATCGCCAGGTGGCGCAGGCTGAAAGGCGGCGAGATTTGGGCTGTGCGGCGGAGGATTCGAGAGGTCGACCTGCGATGCATATTATCTCACAGGGAGAGAGGGTGACGCGCCGGCATGGCGTGAACTCGCCTTTGAGGACACCGGTGGAGCCTCCCGCCGATATGATGCACCGGCGATCGGTCCGTGACACAGGATGATTATCGAGCCAGGCCGGCACTTTTCGGATTTCGTGGCGGCCCGAGCCATATGCGACATTCGTCTTGAGGAGGCTGAGGATGCCTCGGGTTACGGATAGAGAGGGGCTTGGGATCCGCGGTACCCTCGGACGGATTTTTCATATATCGAGGATAGGGTCCGATTGAGGGTGCGAGATCCCTCGGCTGAGCGGCTTCCACGAGCTTTCCGGCCTCGTCAGGAGTATGAAGGTATGGCTTTTTTACGCTTACGCCTCTTCCTTTCTTTCTTTTGTTTCATTATCTTTAGCATCACTTCCTTTTTTGACGCTTTTGCTTTTGTGCGGTTTTCGGAGGTGGTCGTCGAGAAGGCGACGAAGCAAGTGATCGGGGCAAGAGATTCATCGGGAGGATGGTCGCTTGCGGGGCTCCTCGAGGCTAGAGCGGCGACCACGGCCGCGCTGTCGGACGGGAGAGCTTCCCTATTCGCTCGGAGACTTCTTCGAGACTCCTCTGTCTCCTCTCCCTTGATCCCAGCGGTGCGCCTTCGGATCACGTCATTCTCGAGGGGATCCACACGGGCGAGGACACGTATGGCGGCATGGCGGGTCGTCTTCGTACGTTCGGGGAGTCCGACGCCTTCACCTTCGGATACGATTTTTTCGCGAGATCTCGGCTTGCCCTATCGGAGTGTGCCGGTTGGTCTGACGAGCCTCTTTCTGGGAGACGAGGACGATTACGAGCCCGAGATTTTCGGGGCTCTGAGAGGCGGGCAGTCGCAAGAGGGCGGGCGGACATCGGGCAGCTAGAGACTCCGATTGATTTTTTTTTTTTTGAGATTTGAGATTGAGATTGAGATTTGTACGGCTTATGCACATTTTTTTTTTCTTTTTTTTCTTTGGATGTAATAATTTAGGATTTTATTGATGTTTGTTTGTTTTTTTTTATGCATACTCTTTTTTTTTGGAATGTAATAATTTAGGATTTTATTGATGTTTGTTTGTTTTTTTTTATGCACACTCTTTTTTTTTTTTTTGGAATGTAATAATTTAGGATTTTATTTTATGAACGCAATGCGGTATGAATGCGGTGTTGCATGAGGCCTTGGTTTTTTTTTTTTAAGGGTGTTTGGTATATGGGTGGTTTGGGGAGGTTTTACCTGAAGGTTTCGAGCAATCGGGACCCGGAATATTCCTCTTTTGGTGTAGCGGCTTGGAGCGTTGCAGATTTTACGGTGAAAAGCAATCATGTCCGCGCGGATGGGGTCTGCATCGACATTGTCCTTAAATTTTGCTTCAGATCTGGTCTCTCTTTATTTCAAATTCAAATATCCTCTTCAACCTCCGGTCAACAGCCATTTTCGGGAGAAAGAGAAAAACCATGGAAAGCTTTAGAAAAGCTCCATCAAAATTGTCCCAAGAATCCCAAATGTCATTCTTCAACAAGTTCAAGGATTGGTCCAGGGAGATCATGCATGAGAGGAGGTCCTTCTTTGAAGAAAGGTACAAGGTGAAGTGCTTATGGTCTCTCAAGGAATTGATTCCGGACTATGAGCTTTTGAGGGCTTCTTCCTCATTTTGGGAACACTAGAAGGCATGTCTTTTGCCTTTCCTTCAACGAGATTATTCAGAGCGTCGAAGAATTTCGGGCCTTGCTTGGAGGTCGGAGGTGGAAAGATAAGCGGTTCCTTTGCCGGAGGGCTCCTTTTGTTGACGAGATTGTGCGTCCTCCTTCATCTTTCCCGGAGGAAGCGCAAGAGTATGATCCGCGGTCCCGATCATTTCGATATTCCGGTCTTCCCAGATAGGTTTAGGGGCCTAGGCTTGGTGGATGATGCCTATTGGGATGCCTTTGCACTTTGTATGTTTGGCACCTGTTCATGGTCTATTCCTTTGGGATGCTGTCATCGATCTCTGCTTTAGATGTTGTCGTTACGATTGCATCGCTTTGGCGAGATGTCGTTCCTTTGATTTATGGGGGAGACTTTTCATGCTCTTGATAGAGGTGCTCTTAGGAAGACGGTATATGCACGAGGGCAGCCCGTTCCTCTTGACCCTGTGGGCTGATGGAGCGTTTGGGGTTCTTCGGGGAAACTCCCGACATGATCGAAGCCTTGGACATTTGCCGGGAGGGGGTTCGGTGGATTTTGATGATCGGGGCTCGTGGGAGCGTTGGATGGCTGGTCTCCCGGACGAGAGGATATCGAGATGGTCGGTGCCTTGTTGGCGGGTGGAGACTCGCGAGTGCTTCGGGATGGGTCTCATGTGGTCATGCTTAGGGGCTTTCTCAGTCCGGCTTCTATATTCCGGCTTTAGTTACGAGACGGTTTGGCTTGGAGCGAGGTTCCTTTGGAGGGCTTTGATGATATAGCCACCGGGGTGGTGGCTCCTGTTTCTATGGATGATCCCTCGGTGTTTCCATTTCTTTCCCGAGCATGAAGGTATGATGCCTTTCCTCCTCGGGTTATTCTCGGGCGTCAGACCGGTGTTCTGACCACTTGGTACCTGGATTGGTATGAGAGGCATGCAGGAGAGACTTCGGGTGGCTATTTTGCAGACGGCGTGAGGCCATTGTGGGTGCGGAGGACTGGCATGTTACGAGAGGAGGAGGGCCGAGGCGGGCCAACCCCCATGATAGGAGGCGGAGACGGCGTGAGCCACGGCTTATGAGGCTTACGTCGAGACGAGGAGAGGAGGGTTCCTATGCTTTACCGAGGTAGGCTACGGGAGATGAGAGATGACGCTAGGGCTACTAAGGCCACTGACGAGAGGCTGGTTTGATAGATCCTGTTCCTATACGAGCTTGGTAGGAGGAAGATTGACATTTTCCGGTTCGAAAAAGAAGACTCGAAGGGGAAGAAGAGGGGAGAAGGCCGATGCGAGTGGCTTGGAGTGACTCTCAAAGAGGTTTCCAGAGTATCCCTTTCTTGTCATAGCGGACACATTAGTTTGATTATGTATCTTAGTTTCTTTTAGCGAGGTTGCCGGTTGTAGGAATGAATCGGGCTTAGACTCATCAAAGAGCTTTTTAATTTGTAATGAATATTTGAATTGCTTGAGTTTTCGAGACGCTTTCATAGGTGCGATCGATTGTATTGATGCCAAAGTATGACTTTTATTTGTGTTTTAGGCCAGAACCGTTTCATTTGCCTACGTTCCCCTCATTTTGAGGAGCTCGAGGTCTTCGTAGTTCAACGATTTTTTTTTTTTTTTTTTTTTTGTTTTTTTGTTTTTTGTTTTTTTTTTTTTTTTTTTTTTTTTGTTTTTTTTTTGTTGTTTTTTTTTTCTTTTTTGGTGCAACCCTGTTTTTTACCTAGGCCGCCCTTCTTGGGTTTTCAACCTAGTTGGGTATTACTCTTTTAGCACTCTCTTTTTTTTTTTACGCGTAGTATCTGCGCAGCTTGTCACCATTCACTGGGTGTACAAAGGGATTCCGTCGAGGTGCACAAGTTGCGTGGCTCCTCGGAGAAGATCTTACGGGCCGACGTATGGCCCGACCGAGGCAGGCTCCCATTTGCCGAGGGGTTGATACGGATGGGGGCTTTTCTTTCAAAAGCGAGATCACCTTCTCGGATCTCCCGATGCTTTACTTTCTTGTCGAAGGCTCTGGCCATTCTTCCCTGGTAGGCTCGGATGTGTTCCATTGCTTTCAATCGGCGTTCATCTAGTAGGGCCAATTCGTCATGGCGACTGCAGGCCATTCGACCTCGTTGATCTGGGCTTTCCCGGCGGTATACGGAGCGAGGGATCTCTAGCTCGATTGGGAGTACGGCTTCCATTCCGTATGTGAGGGCAAACGGTGTTTCCCCGGTTGCCGTTCGGCCCGTGTTACGTAGCCCCGAGTGCCGAGGTGTAACTTCTCGGGCCAATCTACGCCTTGGACGGCCATTTTCCGGATGATATTTTCGAGTCTTGTTTGCTTTGCCTCGGCGGCTCCGTTGGTTTGGGGCTGTAAGGAGATGACTTGTGACGGGTTATTCGGAATTACGCGGCCAGGTTTTCACATTCCCCTTCGAAGTGGGATCCATTATACGAAATGATTTCGGTGGCAGCCGTATACTGCATATGATGTTCTCTTTGATGAAGAGGGCTACTTTCCTTGAGTTGAGGATTTTGTAGGACTTTGCGAGCATCCTTTCCGATTCCTTCGAAGAAATCACCAATCTGCGTCTCTTTAGGCTCTTCAGCGGTTCCCAAATTCACACTCGTCAAAATCTCTTCGGCGACTTGGGCTCGATTTTCCTCTTTACAGGACAACACTGCTTAAAGATTTTTTTGTTGTTTGATTTTTTTTTCGTTTAATGTATACGCTTCTTTATCTAATGAATTATTATTAAAAATTTTTTAATTAATTCATCATTAGTTAAAGTGGCAATCAAGGGATACTCGGAAAGGTTCGTCATTTCATTGAAAACGAAAGGAATACGGCGCTTGCTACGGACTCGTAGTCTTCGGGCGTAAGGCCGTCGGACGACCCTAGAGACTCGATCTTAACAAAGAGAGGTGGGAGGACTTGTCCTAGATTGACACAAAGGGACGGGGGACCAATCCAAGCTTGGTGATCATTTCCTCCTTGGTCGCGGACGGGCACGAGAGGTTTTCCCAATTTTTTAAGCGGCTTTCTTGTTGGTGGCCTCATGACTCGGGAAGCTGTCTTTGTTTTTGTTTTCCTTTCTCAATTCTTGCTATCATCTCTTGGACCGAGCCGAGATCAATCAGTGCGGCACCTGGACTTCTTCTTGAACAATTCTTTGCGTAACCGAGACCATCCCAATCATCGAGGAAATTCCGTGGCCTTAGCTTTTGGTGTCGGTTCGAATTCGGGTTTCGGATCTTCTGGGCGTAGGAATAGTGGTTGTAAGCTTCTCGAGCTGTTCCCACCGGGTCGAGCACGCCTACTGAAGGTATACTCGCTCTTCGTGGTAGTGGTAGCCCCGGGTATCTTGGGTAGGTCCGGGAACATTCTACGGGCCGGGTTAGCCTTGGTTCCTCCCAAGCTTGTTGAGGCTATCCTGTAGATTTAGCCATTCTGCCGTAGGAGTGGGCTCTGTGATGTTTCTGGTTGTGTGGGACCCTTTACAAAGTAGTCGGCCAAATTAGGAGTGAAGGGGAGAGATTTAGGGTTGTCGGCCAGGGACACTTTCTGTGGCGACTTCAAATCTTTTTCCTTTTGCGGTGTCGGCTTTGAGAGGCCTCGTCCAATCCCGGTAGTGGCGAGTATTGTCCTTTCACCTCGATGAGTTTGTGAGTTCCTTGTTGGTGCTTCCCCGGACCAGAGGCCGAGGTAGATAGCTCATTTTCTCATCATTTTCAAGACCGGAGGGATTTTATCCCAGTGACCATCAAATCTATGTTGCACACTTGGGCCTTGGGAGGCTCGGCCGTGGCTTTGTTAGCATGAGACCTTCCTCGTCATGTTTGATTTCGAGAATAGGTATTCCGCCCGTATCTGTGCCTCTCAAAGTGACTAAATCCCCATAAATGGTTGTCGGGTCCCCATTCGAGGCGAATTTCACACACTTGGTGGAGGCTTGAGGCGACCCCGGCTGGGTGCGGCCAAGGTCTTCCCGATAAGGCATTGAAAGTAATCGGGATGTCGATAACCTGGAATTCCACAGGTATCAATTTTGTCCAGAACCGGAGGTCTAAAGTGGCGACTCGAGGGAATTTGCTCGAGATGTTGAGTCGTAAGCTTTGGCTGTGAGGGAGGAAGGCTTCAAGTACGTAGTCTTGATATCAAGCGAGGCTCATGATCTTTGCCGGAAGAATGTTCATTCGGACCCGTTATCAACCAGGACCCGAGGAGGCGTCGTTCATCCAGTTGGGTGATGAAGAGAGGCTCGTTATGATCGACCCCAAATTGAGGAGGTCGAGATACGTGAAAGTGATTATATTCCCGTAATGGATGTTTCCAATTAGTTGTACCACGTCATCGGGAGTAGCATCGATAGGGCACGAGTGCGAGCCGGGGCTTTCTTCCGGCTTGACTTATGGGGATAGGACGAAGTGAGTAGAGACCCGAGAGGAAATGTTGGCTGTGTTTGCTTCAGGGGTGAGCACGGGATCCTCTTTCTCGAGTGCAGGTTTGGTGTCTTAGCGTAGGGCGGCGATCTTCTTTCGGTGCTTGATCTGTGGCCTTCTTATACGCCTTAGGATTTCCTTGGAAGATTTGCCGGATCGGGTCCAACAGATTAACTTCCTCATCAGTCGTCTCTTGATTGGATTTCTTCAATCTTTGCTAAGGTCGACGGGGGAGCCCTTTTGGCTATTGGCCATTTGGTTACGACGGAGTCTAGTGACGGTGAGGGTATCTTGGCTCCTTCTGGGCGGCCCCTTATAAGCTGCTTCCCAAGTCACGAGGCTTTTGGAGTTTGGGGTTGTGTTGTTGCCCCTTGGATGGCCCACGAGCTAGGGCGTCCTCAGATTCACTCTCATGGCCGGCCTTGCTCACTTAGTTATCATGCAACAGAGTCGCTATTGTCGGGACTCGGCGGCTTTTCGATTTCATCCTCGGTATAGTGCGGCCATTCGATTCCTTTACGTAATACTCGAGTTGGAGATGATTATAGCGTTACGTGTGGGAGCGCATCCGGTATCATGCCGGTTTCTAGGACTTCTACTGAAAGGCGGCATACGTTCGGGAAAGGTGACCTCTTCTTGGGTAACCACGACAGGAGTGTTACTTTGTTCTGGGGTGGATTTGATCTAACCATGGTTATTTTCTCATTTGGGCGGATGGGAGTTAATTTTCCTCTTTCGATCGGATCTTCGACTATCGGCTGGATCGGACACACGAAAACCCTTTCCCCAAAGCATGGTAGGCGTGTTGAATTCTAAGACATCCACGTGCTCCAGATCCGTGAAACTTCATGGCCTTCGTGTCCTCGGTCTCATATTCGTCTTCGAAGTTTCTTCGTCGTCGCTTCTTGATAACCAGCCATTGTGCACAGCTCCCATGGGCTCATTTCGGCATGATTGTTCCAGATTGTTTCCGGATCGGGGCCTCGGTTGACTCTTCACTCTCGTCGCCATCATCATCATCGTGGCTGTCATTCGGAATCTTCTTCCCAATACTACGGGATTTCGGTGAGAGGAAGCAGCCGATCAAACACGTTAGGGAATATGGGTGCGTGCAGCCGCAAAAATTGTCATATGTTCCCATTCCGGAAGTGGCAATTGTGACTCGGCTTCTCCTCCCGAAATTGCGGGGAAGAGTGAGAGGGTGGCACGTATTTAACACCGGAGTAGAATGTAGAAGGGTTCTTCCTCCTCGATTCTTAGGTTTCATTGCCTTGAGGGTCGTATTTGACTTCTCCAATAGCCGGTTGTGGAAGTGTACTAGCTCCGAGATGCTCTTCGGCCTCTTTCTTGTCGCTTGATAAGCCCGGTGCAGCGCTCGCGGAAGCTTTCTTGTTCGATTCTTCTCGATTGTTCTAACCATCTTGTGTAAATGGTCCTCTCATATTTTGGCCGGAGCATTTGACTCTTCGATATTGGCCTTCCTTTTATCCGAGAAATAGCGGGCCTCGTATTCTTGCAAGGAGTCTCGACATGAGACCAAGATGGGTTGATTCGTTCGATATCCTCAAAGTGAGGGAATGCGAATTCGGGATCTCGACGAGGTTGGCCACGGGTATTTGGGGACCTTCATCGGCATCTTCCTGGGCATGCGAAGATTCTCCGCATTCAATCATATTCACGATTATGGTTCCTTAGCGTAGGATTTTACAGTGTTAGGCCTTGGGGCCTTCCAACTTTCCTTGCTCTATTAGCCCTGGATTGCCTTTTGAGTAGAAGCGGTTGTCGGTCAAATGTCAGTGAGCTTGATGAAAAGCACAATACTTTGTAGTATCCACGGGAGCATTCGGATTCTGGGTTGGAAATTCTCCAAAGGTCGCGGCAAGCCTTCTTTCACTAGTCCCTAAAGATGTCATTCGGAGGCATTCCAAAGTTTTCGAGATTCGCGACCCGTAGTGCAGGCTCGGCTGTTTTTCTGGGAGCAAAAGGAGTTGTGTTATTACATTCTGTCCCGCATAGTTAATCATTTCTTTGCCTTTAGCAGGAAGCTTGAGGGCGGTGTTTGCGGGAGGAGCCCGATATACGCTGGCGAGTGCGGCGGCGGTTGCGGATTGTAGGCCTTTTCAAACTTAAGCTGCGAGTTAACCGTGGCTAAGTAAGTGCAGTATGGGAAGTGGCGAGGAGGCTCTCGAGATGTGGTTTCAAGCATGGTGGAAGATGTCAGTTGTTCCTCTTCGGAAGGAGGGATGGCCATTTCAGCGAGTTTCGAGATTCCACCGCTTGTAAAGTCCCAACATTCTCATCGGGGACTGCCTTTGTTGTTTGTAGGTCAACCCTATTTGTTTCCCATTCCAAGTTGGCCTTATATTTCTACGTGAAGGCATTGGTAATCTGGTCCCATGTAGCCACGACTTCGGGTTTCAAACGGAAGAACCACTTTAAGGCATTGGACTTCAAGGATAGACTGAAATAATCGGCCAACTAGCTGATTGGTACATCCTTTGGCTTTCATCGCCCAGGTATATGTGTCCAAATGGGTTTTCGGGCATGCGGTCCCATCAAAGAGATCGAGATTAGGCATCACGAATTTGTGGGGCGGAAGGAACAATGGAGTCGGGTGCACGTAGGCTGGAAGGCGGATTTCTTGGCGATCGGTTCGGCGATCTGCGCTTTCATTTCCTTGTGTTGTTCCATGAACCGGGCCGGATGAGGGTCTTGTGGCGGAACCATGGCATTCAAGCTAGTGGCTGAGCTAGAGAGGAGCTACCACTTGGAGGCAGACTGGTGGAGGAACGGCACGATCCGGGGACGGCTAGGTGAAAACTGTCCTGGGGCTGAGTTACCTTGGGGAGAGCATGAGTAGGAGCCTGAGACAAAAGGATAGAACCTTGCGGCTTGCTGTTGATTTTCAACTGGCAAAGTAGGTGCATGGAGGCAGCCCCGATGTAGCCGGATAACTTGGATTTCAG